>JAVSCE010022584.1:0-122238 GCA_032199065.1 Smutsia gigantea | reverse complement strand
TCTATTCTGTTCCACTGGTCTGTGGGTCTGTTTTTGTGCCAATACCAAATTGTCTTGATTACTGTGGCTTTGTAGTAGAGCTTGAAGTCAGGAGTGTAATTCCCCCTGTTTTATTCCTCCTTCTCAGGATTGCTTTGGCTATTTGGGGTCTTTTGTGGTTCCATATGAATTTTAGAATTATTTGTTCCAGTTCATTGAAGAAAGCTGTTGGTAGTTGATAGGGATTGCATTGAATCTGTAGATTGCTTTAGGTAGTATAGCCATTTTGACAATATTTATTCTTCCTAGCCAAGAGCATGGGATGCATTTCCATTTGTTAGTGTCCTCTTTAATTTCTCTTAGAGTGTCTTGTAGTTTTCAGAGTACAGGTCTTTCACTTCCTTTGTTAGGTTTATTCCTAGGTATTTTATTCTTTTGATGCAATTGTGAATGGAATTGTTTTTCTGATTTCTCTTTCTGTTAGTTCATCGTTAGTGTATAGGAAAGCAACAGATTTCTGTGTGTTAATTTTTTATCCTGCAACTTTGCTGAATTCAGATATTAGTTCTAGTAGTTTTGGAATGGATCTTTAGGGTTTTTTATGTACAGTATCATGTCATCTGCAAATAGTGACAATTTGACTTCTTCTTTACCAATCTGGATGCGTTGTATGTCTTTGTTTTGTCTGATTGCCGTGGCTAGGACCTCCAGTACTATGTTGAATAACAGTGGAGTAAGTGGGCATCCCTGTCTTGGTCCCGATCTTAGATGAAAAGCTTTCAGCGTCTCACCGTTAAGTATGATGTTAGCTCTGGGTTTGTCATATATAGCCTTTATGATGTTGAGGTATTTGCCGTCTATACCCATTCTGTTGAGAGTTTTAATCAGGAATGGATGCTGAACTTTGTCAAATGCTTTTTCAGCATCTATGCAGATGATCAAGTGGGTTTTGTTCTTCTTTTTGTTGATGTGGTGGATGATGTTGATGGATTTTCGAATGTTGTACCATCCTTGCATCCCTGGGATGAATCCCACTTGATCATGGTGTATGATCCTCTTGATGTATTTTTGAATTCGGTTTGCTAATATTTTGTTGAGTATTTTTGCATCTACGTTCATCAGGGATATTGGTCTGTAATTTTCTCTTTTGGTGAGGTCTTTGCCCGGTTTTGGTATTAGAGTGATGCTGGCTTCATAGAATGAGTTTGGAAGTATTCCCTCCTCTTCTATTTTTTGGAAAACGTTAAGGAGAATCGGTGTTATTTCTTCTCTATATGTCTCGTAGAATTCAGAGGTGAATCCATCAGGCCCTGGGGTTTTGTTCTTGGGTAGTTTTTTGATTACCAATTCGATTTCATCGCTGGTGATTGGTCTGTTTAGTTTTTCTATTTCTTGCTTGGTCAGTCTTGGAAGCTTGTATTTTTCTAAGAAGTTGTCCATTTCTTCTATGTTTTCCAGCTTGTTAGCATATAAGTTCTCATAATATTCTCTTATGATTCTTTGTATTTCTGTGGGGTCCGTCGTGATTTTTCCTTTCTCATTTCTGATTGTGTTTATGTGTGTAGATTCTCTTTTCTCTTAATGAGTCTGGCTAGGGGTTTATCTATTTTGTTTATTTTTTCAAAGAACCAGCTCTTGGTTTCATTGATTTTTTCTATTGTTGTATTCTTCTCAATTTTATTTATTTCTTCTCTAATCTTTATTATGTCCCTCCTTCTGGTGACTTTGGGCCTCATTTGTTCTTCTTTTTCCAATTTCAGTAATTGTGTCTTTAGACTATTCATTTGGGAATGTTCTTCCTTCTTTAAATAGGCCTGGATTGCAATATACTTTCCTCTTAGAACTGCCTTTGCTGCGTCCCACAGAAGTTGTGGCTTTGTGTTGTTGTTGTCATTAGTCTCCATATATTCTTTGATTTCTGTTTTGATTTGGTCATTAACCTATTGATTAATTAGGAGAATGTTGTTAAGTCTCCATGTATTTGTGAGCCTTTTTGATTTCTTTCTAAAATTTATTTCTAGTTTTATACCTTGGTGATCTGAGAAGTTGGTTGGTAGGATTTCAATATTTTTGAAATTACTGAGGTTCTTTTTGTGGCCTAGTATGTGGTCTATTCTGGAAAATGTTCCATGTGCACTTGAGAAGAATGTGTATCCTGTTGCTTCTGGGTGCAGAGTTCTGTAGATGTCTGTTAGGTCCATCTCTTGTAGTGTGTTGTTCAGTGCCTCTGTGTCTTTACTTATTTTCTGTCTGGTTGATCTGTCCTCTGGGGTGAGTGATGTGTTGAAGTCTCATAAGATGTATGCATTGCTGTCTATTTCCTCCTTTAATTCTGTTAGTATTTGTCTCACATATGCTGGCGCTCCTGTGTTGGGTGCATATATATTTATAATGGTTATATCTTCTTGTTGCACTGATTCCTTTATCATTATGTAATGTCCTTCTTTATCTTTTGCTACTTTCTTCGTTTTGAAGTCTATTTTGTCTGATACAAGTACTGCAACACCGGCTTTTTTCTCTTTGTTGTTTGCATGAAATATCTTTTTCCATCCCTTCACTTTTAGTCTGTGTTTATCTTTGGATTTGAGGTGAGATTCTTGTAGGCAGCATATAGATGGGTCTTGCTTTTTTATCCATTCTGTTAGTCTGTGTCTTTTGATTGGTGCATTCAGTCCATTTACACTTAGGGTGATTATTGATAGATATGTACTTATTGCCATTGCTGGCTTTAGATTTGTGGTTACCAAGGGTTCAAGGGTTGCTTCTTTACTATCTAACCATCTAACTTAACTTTCTTGTTAAGTTATTGTAAACACAGTCTGATGTTTCTTTATTTCTCTCCCTTCTTATTCTTCCTCCTCCATTCTTTCTATAATAAGTGTTTTATTCTTTCCCTTTAGTTAGTATTTGGGTGGTCTGCTTTCTTTGCTATGATTTTATTTTTCTCTGGTGACATCTTTTTAGCCTTAGGTGTACTTCCCTCTAGAGCAGTCCATTTAAGATATCCTGTAGTGGTGGTTTATGAGAGGCAAACTCTCTTAACTTTCGTTTATCTGGAAATTGTTTAATCCCTCCATCATATTTAAATGATAATCGTGCTGGATACAATATTCTTGGTTCGAGGCCCTTCTGTTTCATAACGTTAAATATATCATGCCATTGTCTTCTGGCCTGTAAGGTTTCTGTTTAGAAGTCTGATGATAGTCTGATGGGTTTTCCTTTGTAGGTGATCTTTTTTCTCTCTCTAGCTGCCTTTAATACCCTGTCTTTATCTTTGATCTTTGCCATCTTAATTATTATGTGTCTTGGTGTTGTCTTCCTTGGGTCCCTTGTGTTGGGAGATCTGTGAGCTTCGGTGGACTGTGAGACTACTTCCTTCCCCAGAGAGGGAAAGTTTTCAGCAATTATTTCTTCAAAGACACTTTCTATCCCTTTTTCTCTCTCTTCTTCCTCTGGTACTCCTATAATGCGAATATTGTTCCGTTTGGATTGGTCACACAGTTCTCTTAATATTCTTTCATTCCTAGAAATCCTTTTATCTCTCTCTGCCTCAGCTGCTCTGTACTCCTGTTCTGTTTTCTATTCCATTAACAGTCTCTTGCATCTCATCCAGTCTGCTGTTAAGCCCGTCGATCACTTGTCTGATTTCTGCATTGTCTTTCCTCACTTCCCTCACTTCGTCCCTACGCTCTTGCACATTTCTCTGTAGGTCCATCAGCATGGTTATGACTTTTATTCTGAATTCTTTTTCAGGAAGAGTGTGCATTTCCTTCCCTTCAGACTCCTTCTCTGGGATTGTCTGGTTGATTTTGGTCTGAACCATATTCCTCTGTCTTTTCATGGCTATAGAATTGGTCACTGATAGTTGCCACGTATGTCAGCTGGGCTCTTTAAGACTTTAAGAAGAGAAGAAAAAAAAAAAGGGGGAAAAAAAAAGAAAAAAAGAAGAAAGAAAGAAAAAAAGAAAGAAAAGAAAAAACAAAAAGAAAACAAAAAAAACAAAAAAAAATGCCCACTGTACGTAGTTTCTGTGGGAATGCTGTAGGTGGCGCTATTGCCCCACTATTCCACAGCTGTGACTGTGCTGCTCTGCAGGGCCCTTTATCGCTCTGGCAGGGGTGGGAACGACTAGGAGGCTGTTGATCTCAGTGAGAAGTGTAAGTATGGCTACGCTTCCTCATTCACCAGCTAAGGCGTCTGAAACTCCCCAGGACTCGCAGCCTGCTGGGCTGAGTGTGCTGGGCTGATCCGGCTCCTCCGCTGGGCTCCTGTCTCTTTAAGACCGCTGAAGAAAGCGCGCACTTTTTTTTTTTCCTTCCCGGGAGCCAGCTGCAAGCACCCTGGCGCGTTCCCGCTCAGATTCTGCCCCTCTGTCTCCCCAATCTCCACTGCACTGTGCAATGTGGGTCATTGCTCCCCGCGCAGATCACCGGGGCTGGCTACTCCGCGGGGTGTACTTCCACTCCCTCCCGGCTCTAAATCCTCTCCTCCCGCCTGTGCGCTGGGCTGGGGGAGTGCTCGGGTCCCGCCGGGTCGCGGCTCCGTATCTTGCCCGCCTCTTGGGGTGCCGAGTCCTCTCGGGTGTAGCTGCACACTGTGCACTTTCCTGTGTATTCTCGTCTCTCTTTTAGGAATAGATGTATTTGCTGTGTTTTCGTAGTTAAATATAGTGTTGGGAGGAGATTTCTGCCACCCTGCTCACACCGCCATCTTCCTTCTGCTGACATGTATTTATTATAAACTAAGGTTTCCTCCAGCTCACAGAACCTAACTAATATTATTCTGCAGTTTTTTAACTTTAAAGATTGCCTATTTTTATAATTATAATAACTTAAAACTATCTTGCTTTTATTTTACTTTTAAATATTTTTATAGAATTGACATTCTCTATATACAGTCTGTGTCTGAATTTTTTGTCTATTTATGTAATATTTATATTCACTTAATATTATGTTATATAATGTGTATATTTCATATTGTATTATATTTCATTATTAATATTCTTCAAAAGCACCTTTTCTAATGCCAGCATAACATGGCCAGCTGCCATAACTTATTTATACATTTTTTAAATGGTATTTTCTTATGCATACTTTTGGAAAGGACATTAATTTTTCTTATTATAAGTAATATTCAGTGATGATTTGTCAGAACGGACAAATAAAGGATTTTTTTTTCCTCTTAAAGTTAAGTCTTTTGATAGAAATATTTACATATGGGAGATAGATAACCAGGCATTTGTCTAGATTGGCTCTTCCTGTTCCAATCTGTCTTGTCATATTAAAAGTTCAGTATTTAGGGCATGAATTTTAAGTAATTTTCTGTATAATCTTTGCAAATACTATGCTGGATACCCAGGGGGAAGGGACCATCTCTGTGGAAGTCCTAGATGTTGCATACAATGAGTAGCAGCTTTATGGCAGCTATAATCTGTTGGAAAAGTGTAGTTTCGATAATCTTAAACTTACTTTGCAGATGAAGAAACTGAGGTTTAGAATTGTAACCAAAATTTAAAACCATTCAAATTGCATGAATGAAACATTATTTTAAGTTATTCTAATAGAGTTGGATCAGAGATCTACTCCTGTAGCTATGCTTACCTCAGAATAGTTGAATAAATCATTGTTCTAGACCACTAAGTCAGGGCCTTTCATCTACTTTGCTACATTGCTTAACTGTATATTTGCCATAGATTCAATCTTGTGATCCCTTGAGCTAATATTTTTAAATATTAATATTAATTTTAACTATTAATATTTAAATAAATAAAATTCAAATATTAATATTAAATATTTTTAATATTAGTTTTATTCTTTACTTATATATAAACTTGTTTTACTTGTATACACTTAGGAAAAAATTTAAATTGCTTGTTTTTTTACCAAAAATAAATATTTAGTCATTACAATTATAAGTTATTATCTATAATAATCCCTAAGGTCACTTGTCACTATACCTTAGGAAGTTTTACCAACTTCAGGGAAAATGTTGCACTCTAAATAATGGGGTATGCCTCAAACTAGTATAAGTAGAAATCTTGAGATTTTATGAACATCTATAGTATCTCAAGTGAATTGCAGCAAGCCTGACTTTCTTTTCAGAACCAGAAGGTTTTTAGGATTCTCTAAGCTGCCTGCTCCCTACTTCCTACGGCCTCTTCCCCTTCCGTCCCAGATGCTCTGTAGGACTGAGTCTCTCCCATGCAATACCCTTCTGTGCTGTGGAGTCTTTGGGTCAGTGTTGGACATGTCATACTGACTCTGAGACTTTATGATTACCTATGGACAAGACACACATTTCTAGTTATACCTTTGAGACTGGATTTAATCTTTTGAAAAACAGAATTGGTCATCTTGAGGGAGAAGATGGGGTATTATAAGTGAGAATATTCCTGACAGAAAATGTGTAGATTATTTTTCCCAAACCAGCCAATTCTCCAACTCTCCAGACACCAACTGGGAGTCCTACAATTTAATTCATTTCTGACACTAATGGCTCCTGAGTGAACACAGCCCCCCCAGGTTAGGAACTCTGCCACAAGATGCCTCCACTTCTGACACCAATTAAATGCAAGTCCTTACTTCTGACCAATGAGCTATAAAGTCTGGGGGATTCTTACAACTCCATCCTTAGGTTTGATAATTTTTTTGGAATGGCTCACAGAACTTAGGAAAATACTTTATTTAATGTTTAATGGTTTACAACTCAGGAACAGCCAAAAAGCAGGGATGTATGGGGAAAGGTATGGGGTGTGGGGAAATGTGTGCAAAACTTTCATGACCTCTCCAGGTGCATCTCCCTCTCAGCGTATCTGCATGTTCACCAGTCCTGGTCTCCTAACCCCATTGGGTAGAGTTTTTATGGAGGTTCCATTATGTCCCTATAATTGTCTAAATCATTGTCTATTGGCAGTCAACTCAGTCTCCAGCCCCTCTCCCCTCCCCTATGGTCAGGGGTGGGGCTGAAGTGCCAACTCTATAATAATGCTGTGGTCTTTCTGTGTCCAGAACACATCCTGAAGCTATTATCTAGGGGCTCTGGCCACCAGTCAATGCCACTGATCAGTTCTGAGATTCCATGGGTCTTAGAAGCTTCTGTGTCTGGAACTAGGGTCTAAGATCAAATATTTTAACCAGTGATGCTCTTCTCACCCTTATTAGGAAATTCCAGGGGTTTAGAAGTGCTACGCCAGGAACTGGATGAAAGATGAAATTTCTTTTTATTTAAGAAGGAAGGAGCATTTTGGAGATGCATTTCAGATACGTTTGGGAAGGATGGTGGCGAGTTGTAAGCAGGGCTTCCTTCTCTTGGGGGGCCACTTACTGTGATTTAATCTGAGAGGCAGAAGTAGTTCCGGTTGGCTTCAGTGTCTAGCTGCCACATACATAAATCATATATTGTTGGTTTAACTCTTCTTCTTGAGCACTGCTTTTGGTGCTGCGTACTTACCTATTTCTCATACCTTTCTCCAAGAGCTTTTATTTCTGCCAGAAATATTCAGAGTCAGAGGCAAAGCTTGGTTTCCTAGCTATAAGTCAGAAAGAATCTTTTTACACTACTGAAAAAAGTTTTGGTGTGTTGCGTGCAAAACCCATGAGCTGGGTGTTTGGTCTGTAGGCATGTTCTTTTGTAAAATAGAACATCTTATTCTGTTTTAGTGATGGGGCAATTGAAAAATTTCAAAGCAGCTTTTGAAGGTGCTGCTGGTTTGGCAGCAGTATTTTTAACGGTTGTATGAGTGTGTTTATCCAAGAGAGTATCTGTTCCCCCCCGTCCCCATCACAGTAGTGCTTTTAGGAGGCTGGCCATCCTTCTGCGAGACTACATAAGCCATTGCTTATGTTCCTTATTCAGGACAGTATTCCTGAGAGCATAGTGTCTGGAGTCGTATTGTAAACTGCTTCTGTGAAATTAGAAGGGGCTTGTGTAAATTTAAGGAACTGCTGTGTTTTTAGGCTCATGCTTTTCTTGACTTGCTACAGAGTAATGGGAATGTTTTTGTCAATGTAACAGTCTGGGAGTCTAGATTTCCTCCGTGAAGCCAGAGCTCACTAAGAAAAAAGAAAATGAAGTGCTTTGGCCATAGAATTATTTTTTTCTACTCTATCTGGCAAATGTTGCAGACCTTAATGAAGGAACCAAGAGGCAGGGAGGCCTTCCTGCAGTGTTGACTTGTTCTCTTTGTGGTTAAGCACCATAATGTTGACTGAGGAAAGGAGTTTATAAAATTCTTGCCTGGCTGTGAGAATGCAATCTACACCAGTATTATTAGGGCTGTATTGTTCAGTTTTGACTCTGTGGAACTAACATTTTGCCTGAAAATGACATACATATATGTGTGTCAATGATTCTCAGCCTTTTTGCTGTCAGGACCTCTTATGCTCTTCAGTGTTTTGAAGACCCCAAAGAGATTTCATTTCATTTCATCTCATCCTTTTCTTTCCCTTTCCATGGTTTACCTTATTGATATTTATGTGCTAAAGTTAAAACAAGCAAAATTTTAAGTGCATTAATTCATTTAAAAGTAGTAATAAATATGTAAACAGTTACATTTGTTTTCATAAAACATACAATTTCTCCAAATCATACAAAGCAGAGGGGTGATATTGTTGTTCAGTTTTTGTGAAAGTTTTTAATATTCGATTTAATAAAAATAATTAGGCTTTCTTATCTGCTTCTGCACTTAATCTATTGCACTATGTTGTTCTGGTTGAAGTATAAGCACAAAGCCTGACTTTGCACAGATATGTGGTTGGAAGGGGTGCAGTATTTTAATAGCTTTTTCAGATAATTATGGGCATTCTTTGACACAACATCAAACTTGACAAATCATAGTTTATTAAAGGTCATTGCAACATGGAGTCTGAAATTACATCAGTGAGCTTTTTGTAGTCTGTTAAGTTAAAGGTGCATCAGTCTATTTTGTATTTTGAGTGGCTTTTTTAAGAATGCATGATTTTGTGTCATCATGAATTGGTAAACAATGATCTGAGTTATACAAGTCTATATAAAATTTTAAAATTACATTTGATATTATCGCTATCAGTCTCATCAGAAACAGCTTTAAATATTGGAAAGCTGTCAAGCTCACAATAGTAGATACAAGTTCGCCAAAATTCCAATTTTTTTAGACTCACAAGGTTACATTTACCATTATCAACAAATTCTCTCACTAGTTTCTTATTAAAATGATAGGCTTTCTTTGTTCATTTGCTAGGAAATTCCTGCCAGACATTCAAGTCTGAATAACCATAATTTGCCTGTTAATCATTCTTTCAAGTAAAAATGATATTCCATGAAGGAGGCAGTTCACTGAACTTGTGATTCGACTAATTGCACATGTGCTTTCATGACGACTATTGAACTTCAGTGTGCAGCAGAATTCTGTACTTTATGCATATTCCCCATTTTATAAAAGTATACAAATTTAATAAACTTGGTACTTTTTTTTCTTCATCATGGCATTGCTAAGTGGAATGCACCCCCCTCCCCCTCCCCCCTCCCCCCTCCCCCCCCAGACTGTAAATGTCAGGTGGTCAAGAATATAATGACGGCATTGGTGCCCCTGCCTTGATTCAAGCGAAGGCACCAATAGTTCTACCCTCCACTGCTTTTGTATCACCGTTAAAATGTCAACAAGGTGACACAGACAAATAATAGCTTCGTATTATTATAAAAGTATTTTTGGCCAGACAGACCCTGTGAAAATGTGCTGTGTGTCTCCTCAAGTCCACAGACCTTGCTTTGAGAACTGCTTTTATACTATTAGCTCTTCTTTTGTTCTTGTTGAGAATACACTGGGAGAGGAGGGAGTTCTATGCTGGTAACATTTTCAGAGTTCCCCAACTTATACCAAGGGATCTTTCCTTTGCTTCACTCTCTCCTGATGCTACAGCAAACTGTGGCATTCATGGTGAGAGCTGTGCATGATCTCCAGATTGTTGGTATGCTGGTATAAAAACACTTAAAATTATAGTAATAAAAACACTTAAAATTATAGTAATAAAAACACTGGTATTCATTAAGCCTACAGTGTCCATGTCTTTGTATGTTTAATATCTTTATTCCTGTCCTCTTCTATTATGAGGGTATTGTGAGAACTAATTTGAGATTTTAAAAATCTAAAAATTTAAAACAGTACAGGCTATTTTCATTGCATAGCATGTTCAAAAAACGTGTTTTGAGGTAATTATATACCAATGAGATTACAATGAAACCTTTACAGGTTCATTAGTCAACCATAGTTCCAGAAAGGAAGAGAGGAACTCTGTAGGCATAGTGATGCCAAATGATCAAAACATTTGAAAGGTACAATGGAAAAAGCATTTTCCCTCTTTTGTATAATGTAAGATAGAAAATAGTTTTTAAAAAAGTGGGTGGATGAAGGTACACTTAAAACAAACGAGGAACAGGAATAGAGGGAGGTGTTTAGAAGCTGAAAGGGAGAGCTTTCATTTGGAATTATGTGATGAGAGTAGTGATATCCTGAAGAGATTTTTTTCCTCTAGAACATTCTTGGTTCCCTAAGGGATTGAGATTTGTGGTTGTATGAATATCATAAATCTGGGAAAGGCAATAGCCAGAGTTAGACCATGCTTAACAATGCCATGGGTAAGCAAGAGTTCTTGGAGAAAGAGGCGGGATGAATAATTTGATGAGGAAATTTCAGGAAGACGCAAGAATGTGCTAATGTTTTTGACTTTTAAAGTTTTACTTTCAAGAATGTGCCAGTGTTTTTGACCACACCCTACTAATTTTGACAGCTTTCCAATATTTAAAGCTGTTTCTGATGAGACTGATAGCGAAATTAAAATCTGAATAATCATTATCATTTACTTATGATTAAGTGCAGTCTTTTCCCCTCTCATAAAACATTGCTGCATTGAATTGACAAACAGATCAAATGAAAATAAGGGAATTACATGGATTTTACATAGTAATATATATGTTTATATATCACTTTAGGATTTACAAAGAACTTTGTCACTTCAGAGTTTTAAAAAGTTTTACATTTCTCTTTCATTTTCATATTAAAATTAAAATAAAATAACCTTGAGGTATGCGAGAAAAGAATTCTCACCATGTGAGAATCTGTCTTACCCAAAGCCATAGACCCTCCAAATCAAAGGATTAACTTAAAGCTAAATCTGGTCTGATGGCTCAGTGTCGCTGCCATGCTACTTTTAATTTACAGTATTACATAGTTATGTTGTTCACTGTGTCCTGTGGCCCCGAGAGCATCCAGACAGAAAACAAATGCTCTGTGGGTGCATGACCTCATCTTTAGGGAAGGACAGCTATAGGGCAAGGTCCTCTGCCAGATCTGTGTTGAGAAAGTTTGAGGTCACGCTCAAGTTATATCAGGATATCCGAGGTCAAGGGTGGCTAATGGTCTTGCCCACACCCTACTAATTTCTCAATTTTCAGGAATTGTCCTTTGCCTCTTTTTCATTATTACAAGGCTCTTAGGAATTCAGTAGTATTTCTTCCATCCCTAAAAATATTTTGAGAATTTTGAGAACTCTTCACATAAATTTATGACCAATGGAAGGGAGAAGAGCATTATCCATCTGTATGTTTTAATCTTTTATAATAAAGCAAGTAATGTGATAAATTTATTGTGTGTCTATAGGTTACAACAGCTATTCAAACACAAGGATATCTTTTTGTTTAGATCCCACTTTTAGAATGTATGTGGGAGATAGCAGCCTGTGAGTTAGGACTTAATGGTATTTCAAGTTCCTGGTTGACTTTCACTCTAATCTTCTAGTGGTCAAATCTTAATCTTGATAGGAAGTCTTCTCTTGTATATTATAGGGAAAGTGAGGTGGAAGCAGTTTATGTTTAACGTCAGATTACTTCATTGCAAATATAGGCAGAGTTTTTTACCTTTTGTTTTGTTTTCAGATGCTGACCCTATTGAGTATTACGCATCTTCAATTGTAAATAATAATAATAGTGATGGTGATAATTTAAAAAATAATAAAAATAATAATAATACTACCACTGATATGGAAGCAGGAACATTTCCTTTCACTTCACTTGGCATTTGAGGTCTTTTGAATTATTTCAGCCTCATTCAGCCCTTCCTGTTTTTCTACCTGAGCAAATCTATTTTGCTTTCCCTGGAATAGGTAGGAGGTCAGCCAGGGAAGGGCTGGAGCACACTGGTTAATAGGAATGCCCATGCTTGGGACTCGGACCGCGATCCATGGTATTTATTCATAAACTGTGCCAGCAGGTGAGGAATCTCAGAATGTCACAGCTCTAGACATCAAGTACTGGATGGAGACATGGTTGCTGTCACCTGCCCTAATACACTGTCCTTTGCTAGAGGCATGAGGAATTTTTTTCTCTCTTAACCTCTTACATCTTTCTGTATTTTTCTGGCTTTCTTTAAAATGTTGTAAAATGCTATTTTTGTGGAGTAGATCTCTGCCCCTTTCATGTTAACAGATATACATGCTTAAGAGATTTGACCCTCTGGGGATGTCATATTGAACAAATAAGATTTAACATAGAGATTGTATTGTATCCATGTAATGACAGTATATTGCTTGACACATGACGATGTGCTCTGTAAATGTTACTTGTCATGAATTCTTGAGCCCAAAAGTTAACTAAATGAAGTCCTATTAATAATATTTTATTGAGCCATGTACAGTGTTAGGTTAGAGACTAAAAATACTGGGAAGTCAGTTACTGGGCTAGTGAGTTCCTCTCCTACCTGGAAGATGTACTCACACATATAAGCTCTTTACCTTGAGGTGTTATGGTAGCAGTAGAAACCCAGAAGTAGTGCGGTGGGAAGGAAGGAGCAGTTTAGTTATTCCTGGCAGGGACGGGGAAGGTGTCAAAAGGAGGATGGTTGTCTGGTAGTCAGATCTGATACAGTCCTTGAAGATGAGGAGGATGAAAAGGAAACTCCTTTTGTTCTTTTCTCCCAGGGTGTATTTGAAAGTAAAATCGGTCTCCTGTCTGACATTAACATCACAGACACCTGGGAATGCTTGCTTCTTTTATAGCTAGGGTGGTTTTTCCCTGGGTCCCATGATCACTGTGTTTTCATGCCCTTTCTCTTAAGAATTGCCTGAGGTTACACTGATTGAGGAAGAAGTGGAAGAAACAGAGTCTTGGGCGAAGCCTCTGGTCCACCTTTGGCAGACAAAGCCCCCAAATTTTGTGGCTGAGCAAGAGTATAATGCAGCCATGGCCAGCATGGAGCCATACTGCGCCATCTGTGCTCTCCTCAAGCCCTACTACAAGGTAATGAGGGAGGGGCCGCTGTCAAGGTTGCCTTTCTCTGCTGCTCTTTTATGAATGACTGTAAAAACACAGGTGAATCATTGTAAGGTGAGTATACACGGTACAGGAAGACATTAACAGTTATGTATCTAATGGCCATCCTAGAACGGCCAAGGTAGTTTTAAGTGCTGCTGCAGTGACGTTTCTCTGACTGCTTTACAGTTTTGAGTAAATGATTGGTTTATTTGTTGGTCCTGGTTTATTTCAGTCAAGGGGTAATTCTAACCTTTCTTTCTACCCCTTTCACCATGAAACATAAAGCTTAACGATAATAGAAGCTTGCAAAGGGAGAGCATAGTCTCTGTTTTATGGTCAAAAACGTCACTCTGTATAATATAACTCAGTCTGAGCCCACATTCAAAATGTCTCTGTCTTCCCACATGGAGCATGGTAAGGCGCTCAGGATTCACTGTGAGCTGAATTGTCCAGCTCACCTCATCAGTCACCTATACATGCTGTTTTCAGTGTCATTTCATATGTATTATACTGATAGAATTTAGCTCACTGAGATCCACATTTTCCAGCCTTAACACAAAATGACCTTTAGGAATCTAGTAAGGGTTGAATTATATGATCTATTTTAAGATGTTATATAAAGTGTATTGATGTAAATGTTATGTTCTGGGTGATATTTTTATTGAGTCAGAAATATTTGAGATCACATCTTCCTTAGAGTTCCATGTAAAGTAAAAGCTTTCCTGTTAAGATATTTTGGAGCATGAAAATGTGTGATATGTCATATATTCAGACCTTTGTAAAGAGAGGCGGTAGTTACTTGTCTTTGAATGTGGCTCTAGTGAGTGACAAAACTTCTTTTTGTTTTCCTTTTAGTCTTTAAGTTTCTATTTTTTTATGGATAAACCTGTTTATTAAGTTTTATTTCTATATCATAATCTGCCTGTATATTTCCCCCATAATTGAAAAAGACTTCCCAATAATTGAACAAATAATTTTCTAAAATTGTAAGATGTTATTAATAGGAGATCTCTGGAGATAATGAGATAGTTCATTAATTTGAGTTTGAAATAAAGAGTACACATTTTTCATATATTTTGGGGAGAGATGACAGTTTTGTTTTGCACGTTATAGTCCCTTATTTACTGATACTTGCTAGATCTTGCTGTCTTGATTTTAAGAACTTTGTACTAAGGCAAAAGCCTTCCTGAACTCTCTAAATACTGCTGCTCAGATTATAATTGAGGTCTTTAAAAACACCCCTTCAGGTGTGACTAGGTAAGATTCTGCAGTAAATGAAACCAGATCAGTTAACCTTGTGCAAATGAAGAGGAAGAAAAAATAAATCAGAAAAACTGATGCTTTCATGACTGTTTATGTAAGGACATGGTTTTTTGTAGCTCATTGCTTTCTTGTACAAGCAGATATACAGAATATTTTCTTGTTCCTACAGCTTAGCTTCTGGATAGGAGGCAGAGGAGGAACATTGACAAAAAGCTAATAGTTGTGTCAAGGAGGAGGGTAAGAGGAAGAAGAGAAGCTGAAAGTTAGTGGATGGGACAGCTGTTAGTGGATTTGAGTGACCAGAACCAATGATGAGCTCTTTTCCATGTTTTTCACTCACATGGGATTATTGTGTTTTTCAGCCAGAAAGCAGCAATGAAGAAAATGATTCTAGATGGCAGACAAAATTAGAGGAAGTGGTTTCTCCAGGAGGAAAGACTAAGCCCCTTATTCCGGAGATGTGTTTTATTTATAGTGAAGAAAATATAGAATATTCTCCACCTAGTGTCTTCCTGGAAGAGGATGGAACAAGTCTTCTTATTTCCTGTGCAAAGTGCTGTGTACAGGTTCATGCAAGTAAATGAATCTCTCTTTCATCATCAATTTCTGGTTTTTCAGTGCTTCACATAGCCTTTATAGCCTTTATTTCTCACCCCTTTGTAACCTACCAGAGCTATTGCATTGAATATTGGCATTCTTAATGGCTAGGTCATTCTTTCTCATATTTCTTCTAATGAAAGTATAAGTAAGTATGATCACCCTTTTCTCCAGTTTTCTGTAGTATCAGTGGAGAGCAAGTCTGTTTTGTTTGTTTATTTGGGGTTCAGACATGGGTCATTGTGGGGTTCCTTTCACATGCTTGACTTTTACTTATTTTAATATATAGTTTATAAAAATTTAATTTTAACCTCTGATACTGATTCATGACTGTTTTTCTCTGTGATTTTTTTAAAGAGAAATGAATATTCTTTTGATGATTTGGAGAATTATTGTTAAATTTAATTATTGAGTTAAATTATTCTTCTATGTAAGGGTAGAGAGATCTTTATTGCCTTCCAGGGAAGAGCAGTTGTGAAAATTGTCTTCCCCCAGGATTGAGATTGTTCAGCTCCAGACCTGTCTCAATTTTCTATTTTTACATAAGTGGATCAGTGGTAAATTTTTATATTGGCCTGAGTATAAATCCTCTAAAATGTGTAAAATAAATTTATTATATATTGCAACTATTTTAAAGCATTTTAATATTCCACCTCTTACCAAATCACATGCTCTATTAACAAACTTATGTATGGTCTGTCAGTGTAATATGAATGGTTTACAATATGGTATTACCTTCTGTATTTGCCCCAGAATAACAACTGTCTTACATTAGGGTTGAGGTCACCTTGTTATCTATCATTTATTGATTAATTAGATGCTATCAGCTTCCCCAAGAGAGTTGAGCATAATCTGCTTGAAATATAATTATAGCAACCTTCTTATTGTAATTATATCAGTTTGTAACACGCACACACATACACATCCAACCTACATTACAAGAGGCAAAGCACCATTTCACAAAAAATTAGGATTTAATCTTGACTCCTGAATGCACTAGCTATGCAATTTAGCCGTAATATTTCATAAACATGTGCTTCAACTAAAACATTTTATGGTCTTGGTTAATTATGATAGGTTTTCCTTTGAGTAGTTACATTTCTGTTATTTATATTTTTCTCCCAACTCAAATGTTACAGAAATTTGGTATTTAAGAATACTTCTTTAAATCTTTCAAAACCCTTGCTTTTCAGGAAGTCAGAGTGAAATATTTGTTGGTAACATATAATTGCTACATATATTGCATCATCAGCTATCTCTTAACATAGTTGTTTTGAGTCAGGCATGTACTGAAAAGTAGAATTAAAGACATCCCTTTATCACTAACATCATGAATTGCACACCTCTTTCCCTGTCATTGAAATTAAAGCTAATTAAATACAGTTTTGAAAATTTTCATCTTAAGTTATATTAATTTAAAAGCTATTATGTCAAAGTTTATTTATTGTATTATTTTAAAACTTCTCCAAACTTTGCTCTATGAATTGCAACTTATTTTGAAATATGTTTTGTAAGAGTAAAGGGTTAGGTCTGACAGTTTAGAAATTTTATTACTGCCCATTCAAGAATTATCATCGGTATTCTCTATGATAGCATTAGTAACTGTTAAGACCCATACTCTCACATGTCCTGGGACTGACATCCTATTAGCTGACAGGCATGGGAGCCAAAAGTACCTTTGAGACACCTTGCTTATGTTTTGTTCTTAGCAATGAGAATGAAAAATGGTGTGGTAGGAAGTTACTCTGATTTTGTTTATTCGGTGCTAAGATATGTAATATTGTCAAAATGTAAAAGACCTGATTCATGGATCATACTATTATTTTATAGGTTGTTATGGTGTCCCATCTCATGAGATCTGTGATGGATGGCTATGTGCCCGGTGCAAAAGAAATGCATGGACAGCAGTAAGTGGCTTATTTCGGTATCTTTCATCCCTCTTCTCATTCCATCCACCCTGGACACATTTAAATCTAGTGGTAAGGTAATATTGTACACATTTTGTGTGCAGTTCCATACTTAATCTGTATTCCTAGTCTTCTCTTTCCAAATCCCATCCAACCTGATGGCTCTATATCCATCAACGAAATGTTACATAAACTTCTAGGTGTCACTTCTCTACTTAGGGATCCTACAGAGACTGCCAGTTTATCAGAGCAGGTCCAAAGTACTGCTTCATTTTCCTGCCTAGCTCTATTTTGCAAATCTTGAAAATAAGTATTCTAAGTAACAGTCAAGGTGGGGCTCTTCACTGACTCCTGAGGAAACCATGTTTATATGTATATAACTTTTCCATTAGCATGAGGTTTTTCCCCATTTACTCATTCATACATTCATACTTATTACAAAGTTCAGAATGTCTGTTCTGCCGGGCATTATTGTGAACTTGAGACAGAACCTTCAACAAGTGATCCTCCACTCAGGGGACACAGATTCGTCTTCATCTAAATTGTTTTTCCTGAAGACCCTGTTGAAACTTTGGCTGATATTCAAGCACTGAGTTCTTTTTTCTGTTAATATACTATGTCACCCATTTTGCCATTTAACTACGTGCTACCTTAATATTTCTAAAAATTCTCTTTCAAGTAGTATTAGAACATTCTTGAAAGTGAGGACCTGTCAGATCTCAACACTGTGTCCCTCACTCTTCATCTCAGAGTGGATGCTCAGCTTGATGATTTTGATTGTAATAGTAGCATTTGCTTTTATTCCTCAATGATCTCTGATGACAATGTAATAAATTTCCTTGCAACCAAAGTTAAAAGCCTGAAAGACAATATAAGGAAGATACCTTGCATGATGAAAATTTATGTCATGATTATTTATGTTTAATTCTCAGTGTTGAAGTAGACATATGGTGACTATAAATTAAAGCGCCCATGAGAATGCCTTTCTGGTTTTATTGCTGGCATTTACTTTGGGTAGTGAGGGAAAAATGGGGGATAATATGGACACTCTATTTAAAGTTCAAATAATCTAATCGGTTGATGTTAGAGATAATATCTCCAATTTAAGAAGTCTTTTCATTAATAGGCCCGGAAACCATTTTGGTGTTTCCTTTGGTGTGATGATTATGTTAACAAAATTATGTAAACATAGAGCAAGCATCTTAAATCGGCCAGGAAGTCCTGCTATGATAAATATATTCACCTCTTGTTTACCGTTCAGGTCCTATTCCTATTGTATGAGCCGAAGTAAAGCCTTGTAGAATCTGTTTGCCTAGTGATGTCCTCTCATTCACCCTGAAGTTCAGGTTTTGAGATTAGAGATTTTAATCCAGTTTATCAAGGTGTGAAGAGTTCTCTGTTCCATCCACAGTTACTGCTTGACTCCTGCACTCACACTGAGCAATCCTGTCATCCAAGGTACCACTGTCCTTTGCATGGCAGAGCCAGGACCAGGCTTAGGCCACCCACCTGATTCTAAGGCTGCTTCTGATCGATTATGCTGTTTTCCTTTAGCATGTTTTATGAAGGCAATGCTTAGATTAATCACTCTTTGCAATAGATTTAAAGCATCTTTCTATTAATCCTAATCCCTTGTACTCACCCTTGGGCAACATAATATACCTTTTCTATTTTAATATTGATACCATGTAAATCTTTTAAAATTTGCACAGAAATGGGAACTCTTGAATGCAACTTTACCATAATGTTTTTAGACCTACATAATTTCTTATTTTTATGGAATGATCTGAATTCACATTGAGCTGTTTTTTCAATGTAACAGTTTTGAGTGAACTTTGTCTATGAAGCTTTATTCCTAAATTTTTCTCCTAAGAAATAATTGAATTACAGTTTAAGCACTGCAGAGAAGTAACTGATAATACTGCTATTTTGGCTTTAACACCCTTGTTTGGTGTGGCAGTGAGTGCTACAATATTAATTTTTAGTAAATTCTTAAATATGATTCTTTGGCTTTTGTGGCTGGAATGATTGCATTTAAAAAGTATCCTTAAACTCAACTTCTTCAGGAATTAATCTCACATTGTTAGTTTTAGGTTTCAGAGGAGCTCTAGACCTTTTCAATGGAGGCTGTAAAGGAGCTCATGGAAATCTAACTGTGGGGGAAGTCAGATGATATTTCATTGCTGGCTTGTACTTCACTAACTCTAATTCCTAATTATTTCCTGGGATTTTTTTAAAACAGATTTTGTAAAGGTAAAAGTTATCACAGATACAAAATACTCTAGTAGCATATTTTGCTTGGAATATACAACAAATGTGATTGTTCTAGTTAATTCTGTTTCCTTTTATGATGAATGCTTTGCAGATCTTGAGGGTAAGAGGAGAGGTAGCATAAAACACTTTGTGTCCATTTTCATAAGGTATATATGAGAATTGTATGTAGTGATTCTATTTTTTAAAGATTTAAAAAAAAAGAGTGTTGATAGATGAGTGGTTAAAGAATATGGTGTATGTGTGTATATATATATACATACACACAACATACACATACACACACACAATGGAAGTTCATATTCAGTCATAAAAAAAAGGAAATCCTGCTGTTTGTGACAACATAGATGGAATGTGAGGGTCTTATGCTAAGTGAAATAAATCAGACAAAGACAAATACTCTATATTCTCACTTTTATGTGGAATCTCAAAAAACACTGAGCTCATAGAAACGGAGAGTCATTGGTGATTGTTAGAGCCAGTGGAGTGAGGGGTAAATGGGTAAAGGTGGTCAGTGGTTCCAAACTTCCAGTTATAAGGTGGACATGTTCTGGGCATCTAATATGCTGCATGGTGATTATAGTTAGTAATACTCTATTGTACAGTTTTTGAAAGTTGCTAAGAGAACAGATCTTTCAAATTCTCTCCTCACACACACACACACATAACTATATAAAGTGATGAGTGTGTTAACTAACCTTATTTTGGTAATCATTTCTCAATATATACATATATCAAATCATCATGTTATACAACTTAAAGTTACACAATGTTATAGTCAATTATATTTCAGTAAAGCCAGAAAAGAGGGAGACTGTAAGAGTAACTTTATCATAGAACTAAACATCATAATTTAAATTTTGGAAGCAAAGGCATTTTCGGGATTATTTCATCTAGTTCCAGACAATAAATAAGTAAATTAATACATTAGAATATAATTTTATCAACGTCAACCTGGGCAAAGTAGGTGGAAGGTATGCCAAGCTACAATTGATGCTCGCAGACCAGTTTTATTATTTACCAGTTCCGAAGAGTGGGCATTGCCCTGGACCCCACTGCTCTGATAGTTTTTAAGTAGCTGGAGCCTTGGACTTTGTTTCATTTATCTCTCCAACACCCCCTAACATGTGGTTGGGTCATCTCTGAACTGGTAGAGCATAAAGTAGGAAGGTTATGGTCATAGTGATAATGGGCCAGACCTTTATGTGTGACCTTCGGGGATCTTACCATTTCCAAAGTTTTAGCTTAGAGCTCACTGTGTTTCATTTTACTACCATTTCTTTACTTCATTCATGCATGTCAATTAAAATAAGAAACAAGAAGTCATACTGCAGTTTCACCTAATGAGTCTGGGGGAAGAGATTAGTTATGAATTTTGGATTACACTCTAACTTGGATTCTAAGATCCTGGCTCTGTCCTCATTGAAATGAAATGAAACAGTCAAAGAACACGCCCCCCCAAGCCACCCAAATACCTGTCTATATTGAGGTTCAGGTTGTATATCCTGTAGTTCTAACTAAATATTATTGCTTTGTGCCTCTTTTCCCTATTTTAGTACTCATCAGATAAATAGGCACAGGTATCTGAAAGCTATGTTTGAGTTTATGGTTTATCCCCAGCTTTATTAGATTATTTTCAGCTCTGTTTGTTTTCAACCTTTTTGTGACTATATAATTCATTTTAAAAGCAGTTTTTACTCCATTACAGTATCACTTTAGCATGCATTGCAAACATTATATCAAGTTCTGTTTTTAGATGTAGAATGTCAATACTCTGAATTCTAACATGTGTTTCTTGTTATTTTAATTCTTAATGTGATTCTAATCACTTTTACCTAAATTACTATAGTTTGTGTCTAATCTATTTTTTGATGTCCACTCTACAGTGACTATAACTTACTAATTAAAAATATAATACCAATATTCTCACTGTACAAATACAGAATTATATTGCTTTCTTTCAGGTTTTCTTTCCCCCTATTTTCCTTTTTTATCCCCGCATTGAAAAAGTTTTTGAGTCTGGGTATTTCTGTGAAATACCTGAACCCTATTTTATGGTTTATTCTTCTGATTATGAAGGAGAATGTTAGTTTAATGTCTGGAATGGACTTAACTTTTATTCTAAATATTAATAATATATGTGTTTACTTTTATTCTAAATATTACTAATCTATGTGCTTGATACTATGTAGAGCACTAAGAGGTAGTATACTAACAAATAATAAAAGGATTTTCTATATTCTGGAAATTTTATTATTTGTGATTCTAAAAAGTAAATAAATAAAAGTAGGTTAAAGAGGTTAAAAAGGAATATAGATGAGATTTTCTCTTTTTAAAGAAACAAATCCTACCATTTGCAACAACATGGATGGAGCTGGAGGATGTTATGCTCAGTGAAATAAGCCAGGCAGAGAAAGACAAGTGCCAAATGATTTCCCTCATTTGTGGAGTATAAAAACGAAGCAAAACTGAAGGAACAAAATAGCAGCAGACTCAGAGACTCCAAGAAGGAACTAGTGGTTACCAAAGGGGAGGGGTGTGGGAAGGCGGGTGGGGAGGGTGGAAGAAGGGGATTGAAGGGTATTATGTTTAGTACACATGGTGTAGGGGATCACGGGGAAAACAGTGTAGCACAGAGAAGGCACATAGTGAATCTGTGGCATCTTACTACACTGATGGACAGTGACTGCATTGGGGCATGGTTGGGGACTTGATAATATGGGTAAATGCAGTAACCACATTGTTTTTTTCATGTGAAACCTTCATAAGAGTGTATATCAATAATACCTTAATAAAAAAAATAAAAATAAAGTAAGCTGGAGTAAAGAAAAGGGTTTTTCAAAAAAAAAAAGATTTTCTCTTTTTAAAATTTAGGGGTCATATAACTCTGGTGGTTGATTATTTCCAGGAAATGTTTATGTTTCTTTAGGGACCTTTCAGGGGTGGATGTGTGAGGTTTTGTTTTAGTACCACAAATGGGAAAGAAAACTGAATGTGAAGATTGGTAACTTATCATGGGAGGTCACATCATACTCAGATGTGTAACTTTGACAAATCATGAGTTGTCAGTCTTCTGTCCTTGGCATCATTAAGCCTGTGCAGTAGCTTTTCATTGTCAGTGTGAAGAGTCCCAAGTAAAGTATCATTTGTGCTATGTCTTACTAGGGTGCTTTTTTTATTACCTTAAATAATTCTTGCACAGGCAGGGTAGACACAGTAGCTCACATACCTATAATCTAAACAAAATCTAAATTGAAGGAAGATTTAAAAGCAATGTAATGAGAAAGTTTGACTAGAGATATGTTTCTAAGGTCTCCTCTGACCCCAAGGTCCCTTGATTCTGTGTGCTTTGTATTTCCATTTTGCTTTAATTAGTTTCTCTGAGAATTAGGGACCTTTAGGAAAACTAAATTTATTTGTCTACTTACTAACCTAATCAGAGATGACGAGTAAGAAAAGTTTGGTAAGATGTGATGCTAGTAATCATTGGCCAGATCCGTGCAGTTTTTATGAGCTAATGCAAACTTTCAGTGGTTTTTAAGAAACCAGTGGCTTAAAAGCCTTTACTACGACTTTATCTACTTGCTCTTTGGGAATGCATGGCAATACACAGTATCCTCTAAATCTCTTTTTAATTCAGTATATCCCATTACACTTAATTCAAGAGAATTTTAATATTTTCATTTGAAAGTAATACAGTATTAAAAAAACAGCTATATATTATAATCTTAAATGAATATTGCCATGCTTTGAGAGAAGATTTTGCAACAAAAAATAAAAAAACCAACTTTATAGGTTAGATTTTCACTTTGTATAATGAAATGCATAAACTAGATAATTACACACATTTATTACCTATTGAAAAACATTGTACTCTATAGAATAATGAAGTCATATTGTGTGTGTGTGTGTATATATACATATATATATATATATATATATATATATATATATGTATATATTTAAAACAAACATAACTGTTTTTTTCCAAAGTGGTTTTAAGAATTCACCCAAAATGGTTTCAAGAATTGAAAACCCAAACATGTAATAGGTTTTCATCCTGGCCATACATTTATTCACTGTGCTTTTTATTTTGCTTATCTGTTTTTTAGAAAGGAGGAACCAATTAGATGAAGTGAGCAATACCTTGATGATCATTTGGACTTAGCATTTTCTTTCCTCTTTCAGAGTAGAATATGCAATTGCAGTCATTAAAAATAAAAGCTTTGGTGTCTATTGACTTTTTTTTATTGCTTGATTGTAAATAAGTGATATCTATAGATTGGGTAATGGTTGTCATTCATGCCTTCCATGGCTGCACATAGCTATTTTATTTGGCTTCTCAAAGAAAATGAGATCTTTTCTTGCACAAGTCATAGTCACAAAATAAAATTCTAGAGGTTCCAGAGGTAATAGTATTTATAAAATCCACTCCCACAGCATTGCTAAGGCTTGTGGGATTAGGAATATAAGTCATTTGTTGGGACATATTTATTTGCATTACTGATCTTTGAAGTGTACCTTAGTTCAAGTCTTAGGTAAAAATGATTAATGATTGACTTCTTGGAAATGGTAACTTCAAAAGTTTGCAAACTAGGAAGCTCCAACCTATGTAACTTTCTGTTGACTCTGCCTGATAATTGGTGAGTGGAGGAAGGTGGTCTATTATGTAGAGTCTTTAGTTCCCACAGTGCATTGAGGCTGGGTCCTATAGATGGAGGTACATCTGATACGAAACAACCCATAACTCCATTCTGCTGAATCCGAAGGTAGTGCTTTTCTCCTCTCTTTGTAAAATGGGAGTTCTCTTAGGGTAGACATTATTAAAGAAAATGTGTGCATTTAAGGATTATGTTGCCTTTATTCCACCACAACCTTTATCTCCCCTCTCCAACTTCCCAAATAAAAATAGAAGTACTGATGATAAATGTTAGAAATTGCTAATCATTTTGCTCTTGAAGTTCTTGTATTAGAAAAAGTAAAGTTTCATTTTTTAACTTTTGACCTACAAATTCAGATAACTATTGATTTAAATAAAAACTAATGTAAGTATCAGGGATGGAACTTTCCTAGCATCCATAAAATGTAGTACAGACAAAGAGTAAAGAATTTATGTGTCTCAGAAATCTCATTTTACAGATAACAAACTAGGGGTTTTAGAGAGTAAGTCCCTTGCCCAGGATTACCCCCTCTGTATGGTAAGAGAGCCTTCCTGGCAGTACTAGGCCTCCAGATTTCCATGCCCAGACTCTTTTATCAGTTTCTTGTTTTTAGAGAAGAAAGAAGGCTGCACAACTAGCCTAATTCTGAACAGTATTCTTAAATGATTTTTGTTTGGTTATGCTGGAAATAAAGCCATTACTAACTTCCAGTGTAATTGGTTATCTATTTAATGTAGAATCATTAGTGTTACTGAGTGGCTGAATAGAGCAGTTTCTTTACACTTTCATATTTAATCTACTTTCTGCCCAGAGTACCTTTCCCAGAACTGGATAATCTCCTGAATCCAATTTCCCATCTGACAACAGTGTTGACAATTTTTCTTTTATGAAGAGCTGTGAGGTGGCTTTGTAGATCAGACATTGATTTTTAGATCAGATTGGCTTGTGACCTTGAGAGGTCATCGTGCACTACTACTCCTTGTGATGTGTTTTATGCTGTATGTTTTTTATTCCATAGAATGCTGTTAAGACTAGGTGATGGGAGGCTGTCAGCCTGAAAGACTTTGATTCTCATACTCAGTAAAACTAGTAGAAAAAGAAAGCCTCCATTCTTGTTAAAGGTAGGGCATTCACAAGTGAGGGTGGCTGTTTGTAGCCAAGTAGTTGCTTACACTACTGCTCTTCTTTGAAGAAGATAAGGTGTAAGCTGCTAGCCAGGACCACACTCTTCCCTGTTGAGGTAATGCATTTGGGTTCAGTATTACCTCTTGCCTTCTGAGGAGGCAGATTATTCTGAGCAGGTGTGGACTTAAACCTTAGCTCACAAAGACCATGGTAGTAATAATTACTTTACTTTAACCAAACAGAACAGCACATTTGAGGATGTCAAGTATCTGGAAAGCATAGTCATGATGTGGAGGCATTCCGTTAGGGAAATTCTTACAGGCTAAAAAGTCACAAATCATTTTTTTTTCCTGTACCTTCTTCTCTCTTTTACTCAATAGACATCATTTTCCTACACCGCTTCCTTTGGTAATGGAGAGAAAGAAAGAGAAGTCTACATAGCTTGTTGTAATGTGGAACTATATTCATAAATAGCTTCTTGATTGAGAACAAATGCCTCATTAATCTCAAGTGCTCAACCAGAGAGCACAAGTAAAGTCGGGAAGAATAATGATAGACATTACGGGGAGCATAACATACTGTACCGCACACCAGGACATACGTGCCTGGGGCCACTGGGCTACAAGGCACATCTCTTTAGCAATGAAGAAAGAGATCTCCAGGAGGAGCAGGGGGAAAGTGCAGGCATTCCTCATGAATGGCAAAAATTAGTCCAGTGGCAGGATGAAGAAAGCAGGTATTTTGCTATTTGCTGTTGAAGGTCATGCTGGGAAGAAAGAATAAACCATCTGGGTTTTTATTTGAAAGCCAAATGTACAGTTTTAACAAAGTAAGATATATGTTCAACTTGAAATACTTTGCTCAGTATCCTGGAAATAGTATTATGTAAATGCAGTAAGTCCTGTGCAGATTACCTCTGACTAGTCTGTAATTATAGAAGTGCTTTTCCTTGCCACCAAGTATGTGCCTGGCTTGCTGCCCTGATACCAGATAGGTGCCTTGCAAAAAAAATTAGTTTTTATACTGTTGTGAGCAATGCCATTAGAAAGATAAATCCTGGGGGAAAATGTGATTTGAAACAAAACAGAGTATGGCTTTGCAGGCTCCTATTATCTTCCCTTCATATAAATGATAGTATGATGTGATTTAAACAGTTAGAATGTAGTTAAGTTCATCCTTCCTCCCCACCACCATGTCCACATCCTAATGCCTGGAACCTGTGAGTGTGCTGTGTTGCGTGATAGAGGGAATTAGAATACTGGATGGAATTAAGGTTGCTAATCAGCACATCTTACATTAGAGAGGTTGTTCTGATCATCGGGTCGCACCCAGTACAGTCATGAGGGTCCTTACGTGTGGAAGAGTGAGGCAGAAGAGGGGGTCAGAGTGATGTGATGTGAGAAGTGCTTGGCTTGACTGCTCTTGCCAGCTGTGAAGATGGAGGAGGAGGGCCGTGAGCCAAGGCATGCGGCAGCCCTGAAAGCTGGAGAGGGCAAAGGAAAGATTCTCCCCAGGAGACGCCAGAAAGGAATGACCGCACTGACATCTTGCTTTTAACCAGTGAGACCCATTCTGGTCTTCTGACCTACTGAACTATATAAATTTCTGTTATTCTAAGTCATTAAATTTGAGGTAATTTGTTATTGCAGTGATAGAGAACTATTATGGTATGCAATAGAAAGACAGTCTTTTGAAAAGGTCATTGGTTTTCACTTTTGACTGTTTGGCATTCCACGAGGTAGGATGTGTTTTTAGTGTCATCTCTCCGTTTCAGGCCTTTTTCTCTGGATGCCTTCTGTCTTGCTAGCCCACATCCTCTGGTTCCTGGACTCCAGCAATCCTTTAACATCCCTATGACAAATGATTCAGCAATGCTCCAGGCTTTTCAAGTCTCTCCCACTCCTCTTGTCCTTATTTCTATTATTAACTGCTTTTTCCCTGTGCACATACTCTCAGCTCCCCTGTGACTTTCTGACTTTGTTTATTCTCCATTGGCATAACTCAACCTGGTAAATCCAGCTGTCTTTCCTCTCTGCACCTGTACCCATGTAGCTGACAATGGACGTGGAGAGACACCCAATATGCAGATTGCTCTTGCTGTCAATTTGTAACCATAGGTGTGTCCTCAGCAGTTGCCGGTAATTGCTCCTACATTCCTGCCATCTATTCCCTTATCACTCTCCTGACTGGTTCATACCTTCTGTCACCTGAAGCCTCCCTATCTTCTTCCCCATCTTCACTTTCACCTCATGAACTCCCTTTATCTTCCACTGAGAAATGGGAAGCCATCAGTGGAGATCTGCCAGTAAAGATCTGCATCCTGTCTGTAGCGTCTCTGCTCCTACCTGAGACCATCCCCCTCCTACACACAAGTTCAGAGTTCCAGTAATTCATCCTTTTCTCTCCCACATTACCAATGTTCCCCTCTCTAGGTAATTCTCATTATCATCCACACAAGCTGTTATTTTTTCCATCCTCAAATAAACCAAAAAAGCCTGTCTTGATTTTTCTTCCTCACTAGCTCCCACCCTATTTCACTGCACTCCTATGTATAGTAAAGCTCTTCAAAAGACTTGTCTTCATTTACGCCCTCCAGTTCTTCTCCCCCACTTCCCTCTTAAACTTACTCCAGTTGCAGGCTCTGCCCCTTGTTCCCTGAGAGGTCTCCGGAATTTAGCACACGAGCACAATCAGTTGATCACTGCCTGCTGTTTGATGCGCTGTCTCCACTTGGCTTCCAGGACCCTGCACTCCCCTGTTTCTCCTCTTACTTTACTGGACACTTCCTTTTACTCCCCAGGGTTCAGAATGTGGGCTTCTTCTCTACACTGATCTATTTGATAATCTCATCCTATCTCACAGCTTTCATGGTTCTGAACAGCATCTAGTCACTGATGCCTTGTCCTTGTCTGTGTCTAGCTCAGCTTCCCCCACGAGCTGCAGAGGCACATGGCCAACTTCACCGGCAGCATCTCCTCTTGCATGTCTAGCACACACCTCAAGTTCACCCTCTCCCAAACTGAATTCCAGGTCATCTTCTCCTGCAGGCTTCTTTCCAGGCCTTCCAGCTGCTGAGGCCAAAAAGCTTAAGAGTTAGATTTGATGCTTTTCTTTTTTCTCATATCCTGCATCTGTCTGACAGTAAATCCTGTTTTGTCTACTTTTAAAACGGATCTAGAATCCTGGCCACTTCTTAATCCCCTCTGCTTATGTCATCCAGACTATTCTTACCTCTTTCCTGGGTTATGGCAGTAACCTGCTAACTTCTCTTCCCACTTCTACCCTTAAACCTCTGCCATCTGCTGTCCACACAGCCGTTGGAATGACCCAATTAAAATCTATTTTATATAAAATATATGTCTTTGCTGTGCTCAAGCCTTACAGTGGCTTCCCACCTGCCTTTTTTTATGGCCTGTGAAGGCCTATCAGATATTCTTTCTCTTACTTTCTGACCTCCTTTCCTATTTGGAAAGGCCAGGATCTGCTGGGATCACCTCTCCCCGGGTAACTCCATGGCACACTCCCATAGCATGTAACCTCCCCTACCATCTAAATAATCGACTGATTTAGTTTGTCTGCTGCCCCAACCAGAATGTAAGTTGCAGTTAAAAGGATCCTTGTTCACTACTATTGCCCAGTGTCTAGAACATGGTGATTCACTGGTATTTGTTGAATGAATGTGTGTTTTCACTTACAATACAAGTTAGATGTGGACATCTAACCGAGAGAACTCATTTGCTAGTATAAAAATCATGGGAGCCTGTGGAATTTCCCTTCAGAAGATAACTGTAGGAAACCGGTCACTCAATTTCCCAATCACCCAGAGTTCATGCCAGCCTGACTCTATGTCAGGCGCTGTTCCATCTCCAGCCCTGATAAATGAACCACATCTCCAGAAATGGTCCTTCCACATTTCCTTGTTCAGCACTACATAAGGTAGTTTTCTGTTAATGTGATTATTACTCTTTGTTTTCTCAGCCCAGACAGCCCTATTTTATGGTTTTGCATTTCTATTATGAACATGTTGGATAAATAAGGGTGCTTCATGGGGAGGCACTTCAATTTCATAATTTTTCTATAGCACTGAAAATTGGCTTTAGTGGCACTTATGGATATGTCAGCAGAAATGAGAGCTTCTTCCAAGGCTGCTTGAGAATGTTGGTATTGGCATTCGTTTAACTGATGCTTTATAGAAGAGCCATTGGAACATGATTTCCTCCTACTACAAAAAACAACTATGATCGCTGTATTATAGCAACGTCCTCCTCACCATTGTTGTTAATGTTGTGTCAGCACTTTGATTATAAACACCCTTTTTCATGGTTTGATAACTAAGCCATACAGAAATCATTCCATGTCATAAATTGGTAAAGAAGGTGTTCATTGCAGTGTTGATTTTTTATGAAGCCAAGTTTTAAAAATACTTGGTATATTAAAGGGAATTTTGTGCAAAGTATTAGGTGAGGGTAAGCGACCCAAGCAGGAAAAGTACAATAGTCAGAATATGATCTGGATTCATACTCTTCATCTGCTCTTAGCTGCCTTGGTGGGGGGCAGATACAAAAAAATTGCTCTTTTAATGCTGTTCTTGGAGACAGAAGTACCAGCTGCTTTATAGTCTTGTATTACAGGCATTTCCGTATATGTTTTTTGTTTTATTTTAGGAAACGTGGGTTGACTAACAATATATCTAAGTCTTTGTAATAGTGAGTCATTTTATCCTGGGTGTTACTGTTCCTGGAAAAGGCATGCTCATTAAACATAAGATAAAACAAGGCTGGCAATGAGTGCTGACTGTTGAATTTTATTTATTTATTTTGTTCAAGGATGGATGGTTTTGGTATCTCCATAGGTTAGATTAGATAGAAGTTTTGGTAAACTGAAAGACTTAGAAGAAACCACAGGTGCCCATTTAAAATTTTCATTTAAGTAGAAAAATAGAAAAAAATAGGATAAACTTCCTTAGTTAACATTAATTTTAAATTATACATATTTAACAGAATAAGTTTAATTTCTTCATGTGTCTTTGGGTTTTCTTTTTTAACATAAGAGTACTAAATATTTTTAGGAAGGTCTCCTATTTCCAACATTCTCAAGCCTAATTTTTTACAGAAAGTTGATACTATTTTGCCATTAGCCTTTTAGACCTTTCCTATGCATAAACTAATGTTAGGTCTTGCTGTTCATGGGGGACCCAATGACATCATGGTTTATTTAACATGCCTTAGTGCTTTCACCTAATATTACAATGTGTAATTCTTAGTAACTCAGCATGTGTGGATTCACCATATCTTTTTCATTTTTAAAAATTTAAAATTGCAAGATTAAATCTAGTCTCTCAAAAAATCTCAGAAGTCACAAGTAAAAGCTGAGCAACCGGTAATTCCAGTTCCTCCCAGAGGCAACTGTTTTTCTCTAAGCAGAAATGAATTGAGAATCATTGTACATTCCTCCTTCTACAAAGATTTAAATGTTTATCTAAAATAGTTGAATGTTTATCCAAGTTTTTATCGAAAAAGTTGAATTACTGTCATAATTTATGTGCATTCAGATTTTTGATTGATAATACCAAATTCTTCTCCAGTACCACCATAATAACTCCCATACCCTAAAACTACATATTTTCAGATTTTAAAAAATGTGAAGTTATATACTATTTAATTTTTCATTTCCTTTATTCTTGAAGTTGGATATCTTTCATGTATTTATTGGCAATGACGAGTTTTGAATCTTTTGGCTATTTTTCAAAAAGTTTGGGTTAAAAATTTTTTTTTCTGGATAACTATCTTTTATATTGGAAGTATTTTCTTATTTTATGTTAATTTATATAGTATCCTTTAGAATTAAAAAATTTCGATATACTTAAAATTTATTTATTTTCCAATATGCCTTTTGTCTTTTTAATTTTATTAAGAAGTTATATTTATCCTAAATTCATCAATATATTTGCCTGAAATTTCTTTCAGTACTTTATAGCTCTGTTTTGTTTTTAAGTTTAGATCAGTAAATTAATTAGAACTTATTTTTGTGAATTGAGACAATTACACACACACGATCTCACACACACATCAGTGGAATTCATTTTTAAGTAGTTTGTGGTATTAATTTTTGGTTATTCAGATCTAGCTTTCTGTTTTCTAATTCTCTCTTCAATTAAGAGTAATCTGTTATTTAACATATCCTTTAATTTTTTTAATTTTTCTATTATTAATATACAATTACATGAGCAACATTACGGTTACTAGACTCCCCCTATTATCAAGTCCCCACCACATACCCCATTGCAGTCACTGTCCATCAGCATAATAGGATGTTATAGAATCGTTACTTGTCTTCTCTGTGTTATACTGCCTTCCCCGTATCCCCCCACCCCACCCCCACCCCGCTACATTATGTGTACTAATGGTAATAGCCCGATTTCCCCCTTATTCCTCCCTTCCCACCCCTCTTCCCCAGTCCCTTTCCCTTTGGTAACTGTTAGTCCATTCTTGGGTTCTGTGAGTCTGCTGCTGTTTTGTTCCTTCAGTTTTTTCTTTGTTCTTATACTCCACAGATGAGTGAAATCATTTGATACTTGTCTTTCTCCTCCTGGCTTATTTCACTGAGCCTAATACCCTCTAGCTCCATCCATGTTGTTGCAAATAGTAGGATTTGTTTTCTTCTTGTGGCTGAATAATATTCCATTGTGTATATGTACCACATCTTCTTCAACCATTCATCTACTGATGGACACTTAGGTTGCTTCCATTTCTTGGCTATTGTAAATAGTGCTGCGATAAACATAGGGGTGAATCTGTCTTTTTCAAACTGGGCTCCTGCATTCTTAGGGTAAATTCCTAGGAGTGGAATTCCTGGGTCAAACGGTATTTCTATTTTGAGTTTTTTGAGGAACCTCCATACTGCTTTCCACAATGGTTGAACTAATTTACATTCCCACCAGCAGTGTAGGAGGGTTCCCCTTTCTCCACATCCTCGTCAACATTTCTTGTTGTTTGTCTTTTGGATGTTGGCCATCCTAACTGGTGTGAGGTGATGTCTCATTGTGGTTTTAATTTTCATTTCTCTGATGATTAGTGATGTGGAGCATCTTTTCATGTGCCTGTTGGCCATCTGAATTTCTTCTTTGGAGAAGTGTCTGTTCAGATCCTCTGCCCATTTTGTTATTGGCTTATTTGCTTTTTGTTTGTTGAGGTGTGTAAGCTCTTTATATAATTTGGATGTCAACCCCTTATCAGATATGTCACTTATGAATATATTCTCCTATTGTGTAGGATGTCTTTTTGTTCTACTGATGGTGTCCTTTGCTGTACAGAAGCTTTTTAGTTTGATGTAGTCCCATTTGTTCATTTCTGATTTTGTTTCCCTTGCCCAGGAAGATATGTTCATTAAGAAGTTGCTCATGTTTATGTCCAAGAGATTTTTGCCTATATTTTTTTCTAAGAGTTTTATGGTTTCATGACTTACATTCAGGTCTTTGATCCATTTTGAGTTTACTTTTGTGTATGTGGTTAGACAATGATCCAGTTTCATTCTCTTGCATGTAGCTGTCCAGTTTTGCCAACACCTGCTGTTGAAGAGGCTGTCATTTCCCCATTGTATGTCCATGGCTCCTTTATCATATATTAATTGACCATGTGCTTGGGTTTACATATGGGCTCTCTATTCTGTTCCACTGGCCTATGGGTCTGTTCTTGTGCCAGTACCAAATTGTCTTGATTACTGTGGCTTTGTAGTAGAGCTTGAAGTCAGGGAGCATAATTCCCCCTGTTTTATTCTTCCTTCTCAGGATAGCTTTGCCTATTTGGGGTCTTTTGTGGTTCCATATGAATTTTAGAACTGTTTGCTCTAGTTCATTGAAGAATGCTATAGGTATTTTGATAGAGATTGCATTGAATCTGTAGATTGCTTTAGGCAGGATGGCCATTTTGAAAATATTAATTCTTCCTAGCCAAGAGCATGGGATGAACTTCCATTTATTAGTGTCTTCTTTAATTTCTCTTAGGAGTGTCTTGTAGTTTTCAGGGTATAGGTCTTTCACTTCCTTTGTTAGGTGTATTCCTAGGTATTTTATTCCTTTAAGTTTTTTTTATCTCAATAATTTTCAGTTACAGAATTTCCATTTTTTATAAATCTTATTTGTCATTTATTTATAGTCTCTTGCTTACATTCTTAATATCCACATTTATTTTTTAAACTTATTAAAATGCTAGTCTTACATGTGTCTGAGATGATTATGCATCTTATTGTACTCTCTGTTTTTTCTGCTCATGGAACTGTATATTCCTGCATGTTTCTTGAGTTTTGATTGAGCTTATATTCTTAGCACTTATATTTGGGAATTTCTTGTGGCATTTATTCTAGATGGTTGCCAAAATTTGCAATTTCATTTTGGAGTCACCACAATCCACCTTCCAATAATATCATCCTATTTCCTGAACAATGTAAGAACCTTACAGTAATACAGTTTCATTAGCTTCCATTCCCTTTATGATCTAATCTTAAATCTACTACATATACTTTACTCCACAGTTTTATTTTTTTGTTTGAAAAGTCAAGTCTTGTGAAACATGGTCTTTCTATCTTTTTCTCTTTCTTACGTACTTTTTTCTTTTTGTGTGTGTTTTGAAGATACTAAAAATTTATTTACCCACATATTTACCCTTTTTTTGGTTTTCTTCTTTCCTTCCTGCCAATCCATGGTTCAGGCTGGTGTCATTTTCCTTCATTCTGAAGAATTTTTTTATTGTAGAATTTGTTATAGTGTAGGATCTCTTGGAGACAAAATCACTTAGATTTTTGTCTCTATGAAATTGTTCTGTGTAATTAATGAGGAATGGAGTGGGGTGTGTCTTATGTGTTTGGAAGCAGAGGGACCATTATGAGAGGTCCCTGGGGTGTCTAAGATAGAGAGTAGTATAAAGTGAGACTGGACAAGGTCCTGGTCCTTCACTGTGACATTTGATTCTGAGAAGCATTAAAACCCACTCTGATAGGTTCCACATTGACTGTGGGTGGCTCTTGCAGTAGTTTAGTTGTGGTGAAGAGACTGAGGTATCAGTGGTGATGGAGAGAAGAGGGCAGATTTGGAGGTGGGATTTGGAAAACTCAGTTGACTGGATCTAGAATGAGAGGAAAATTATGTCTTCCAGCATAAGCTAGAATGGATGGTTGTCATTGACGGGAAACAGGGGGCGTGCAGGCTTGAGAGGAAGACACGAGTTCAGTTTTGCACGTGTGTTTGAGATGCCTGTGGAGCTGTCAGACATCTCAGGAAATAAATGTTTGAAATATTGGCCTTTTGAGAATCAGGGTACTGGACCGCATGTCCAACAACCAGTTGTGGATAGAGAAGTGAATGGGACCAACTGCAGAAATTAACAGTTTTTAAGGAGCCTGTTAAAGGAAGGTGAAGGTCAACTAAAGATGGAGGAGAACAATGAGGAGGCTGTAGGTCATAGAAACCACAGGGAGATGCTGTGTCAGGCATGATCAGCAGTGTTGAGTGCTACTAAGCCGGCAGGTGAACCAAGGACCTAGAATTATCCATTACATTTTGTGACTGATGGAGGTCACCCATGATTCTAGAAAGCACCAGTTTCATCTTGTTGTTGGTGGGATTCTCCTCAACTGCCCTTAAAATATTGAGTCTACAGATTCTCTTTTAAAGGACTTTCTCATCTTGATGTAGTCATGCTCTGCAACATGCTTATCTTTTAATGACCCTCATCAGGTGGTTTAAAGCAGCTTCCATGCTGCTCTGCTGTATTCAACTCTGCTAACTTGTCCCTTTAGGTTTCATTTCACTACTGGTTTAATTCATCAGACATCTAATTCTCTTAGTGTCTGAGCTCCTCACAGTCCACAGCCTCTGCTGCATTCCCGCTTCCATACTGACATCTTTTTATACTCATTGAAAACATCTGACCTCAAGTTTTGTGTTCATTTTCATTCTCTCTCTATAGAAAGTGTGTTAAGTTACTGAAAAAAATACTCAAAATCAAGAATGTTTTATTAAATTATTCTTGAATAATCTGGATGTTATTGAATATTTGAATTATTGAATTTCTCATTTTTAATATTTGGATTGTGAAATTTCCCTTCCATTGTATGCTTCATCAAAACCAGTTATTTCAAAGTCTTCCTGGAAATGGCTTTGTTATAGAGAAAATTTTCCATCAAGTTATCTTCTTGAACTGGGTTTATAACCTTTAATAGCCACCTGGGAAATTTTGAATAGATGGGCAGAGACTTTCCAGACACATAAAACCACTGTGTATTTCTGGTCATTTGCTTTTTCTTCTGTCTGTTAAGAGTTCTGCAGATACGATGGTTCTCCTCAGTTGTTGCGGTATTGTTCTCCTCAGAAAAATAAAAGCTATGGAGTTTGACAGCTTGTTATTAATAGCATATAAGGTAGAGGAATTCGCTGTAAAGTTATGCCAAACTGTCAAAATTAGTTAAGGGAGTTTACCTTGGAGATCAGGTAAAGAAATTTTATATATACAGCTTGGAGGAAAACCCCCCAAAACAACATATGACTATTTAAAAAAAAATCTATTAATGCTGTAAATTGAGAGGACAAGCTTGAGGTTGAAAATAAAAAAGCTGCTTAGGTGTACTTAATTAAAAAATTCTAGGTCAACAAAAGACATTACATTGCTCTCAAGCCCTGTTTTCTTACAAACTTTTCATAGGATTGTAGAGAGAAATGATGAATAAAGCATGCATTTGTAGTAAAGGGAGTCATCTTAGAGTGAAAATGTCTACACCAATATAAGACACTTAAAGGTGCCAAATATTTACACTTACGGGAAGGCCAAAGGAAAATATTTCATGCTTCCTGTGTTTTATCAGAACAATTTTTCCAGCACCATTTACCCACAAACAGACCCAAATGATACTTTTGTGAAAAGGGTGTCTTTTAAAGATCTTCCTGCTTATCCTTCTATCTGAATGAAGCCTGCCAATACTCCACTTCTTAGGCACCCTGTATATGCCAGTGTGTCCCCAGAGCTGGAGAGGACCCAGGCATGGGTGTGTCCTCTGCTCTGAGGTCCAGCTCATTCCTCTGCTGCTGTATCACAGCTTACCCCCAAACATGGAGTTCGAATATACCAGGAAAAGATGGTTTGCTCTAGGAGATATCCATGCTGAGAATGTTTTTGGGTGTACTCTCGCTTTCCCACCTCTCTTGATTTCTCCTTTTGCACTGCTCAGAGATAGGCCTTCATAAAGATCCTGATGGCTTTAATTTTAAAATAAAAGATTAGCATTTATAGGAATATTTAGATAAACAGTAATGACATTATATGGGTCTGATTATTGTGTGGTATTTTTTCTCCCCTAGGAGTGCTGTCTCTGCAATTTGAGAGGGGGTGCTCTTAAGGAAACTAAGAACAATAAGTAAGTAGCACGTTAATTGTGCTGAATTTCGTTGTTTCCTTCTCCTCCCTAGAACACTGAACCTCGGCGTGAAGTTTGCTTTACCTTTCGTTATTGTACACATTGTTCCAAAGCTTTTGCTGTCCAGATTTGAGGTTGTGATTCTGTGCTTGTCTTCAGAGTCCATTGCTAATAGCACCTTTACCTCTGCTGAATGAAGGTGTTCTGAATCTTGCTTCTGTTCTGTGTCTTTGACACCTTGAAGAATAACCCCTCTTTTTTCCACCAGTTTTTAAAATGAATGCAGCCCATGTCATGTAGATGCCACTGAAATGCTAGTGTTTAATACAATGAATCCTTTTAACTTAATAAAAACAGAGGGTGTCTGAAAACAGTGAAATCTGTTACCTTCAGATAACAAAATCAATCATAATCATAACATTAAAACAAAACAATTTCCTTTTAACCACAGCAAATTAACCAGAAAGTATGTGTACTGAAATAGAAACACAGGAAGAAAGCATTGATTTTAAGATTTACAGGTTAGGGACAGTTGGAAAATATGAAGAAAGCCATGAAAGAGTTATAAGTGAATATATAAGAAAAGTAATCTGGCTTTTATGGTGGTTGTTGGAATATCTTTTTCTGTGAATTTTATTTTCATGACCTGATTTTAATATTTAAAATGGGGCTAAAGTATTTTATAGGTTTCTCTAGAAAATGAAACATGTAGAAATAGTTTGAGTATATCCAGCCCCAATATATGTTTTATTTGACTGACACACCATTTTACAAATTTGATGAAATTTTAGAGGTTGAGAGTTTTTATATAAAATAATCTAGATTTTCATCTTTACTTGAAAAGTGATTGTGCATCTCCATATGGCCATAATAAGTCGGAATGAGAATCTGGCCTAAATGGGGCAGTTGCTCCCCACATTACCATGATTTACCCGCTTATATGTATTTGCTTACATCCCCATGGGCACTGGAGTTAGGATGAGTGGTATAATGTAATGATGGAGTTAGCATAATTAGGTGCATGTGCACATGCTTCTAGTTACTGCAAAGGCATTTAGCATTCCTATATTGATAAAGTTTTGTCTAAGAAATGATTTTTGCTTAATTTTGGTCTGCATCTTTCAATCTTTTTAATGTGATTGGCACTATGCCAAAAAGCGTTGGTGAGCTTGAGGATGTTGCACGGTCGTGCAGACAGTGAGGTGAGCTAGTGGTTCCTGTAAAGAAAGATGATTAAGAACTTCTCTTCCTCCCCTTGGGCTAGGACAAAAAGAAGTAATGTTTGTTATAGAATTACAGTATTTATTTAGATACAGCAGAGTGCCCTGATGGGGTTGACGCTTGTCCTCCCTCCCTATGGTCTTTGAAGGCAAGGTAGAGTCTTATGTTGTTTGAGCAAAATAAATATGATTTGACTTAAAAATAAGTTGATGGACTTGATAATTCTTTGAAGGTCTCTTTAAATCTCAAGATTCTTTATGTTTATTTGGGACATAACATTTATGAGAAACTGAATAGTGTTAATGGAACCATTGCCGTTTTTCTGGAGTATTTTGGAATTTGAGATACTAGGGTTTAAGTAGAAAACAAAGCAACGAGGTAAATTTATTTTTCCTTATCTCATGGTTCCTTTGATTATTGTAGGATTGCAATGAGAAACAGTTTAAAGGCTTAATCTGTATTAATTCTCTTAGAAAACTTAACTATTTGTTCTAGTTTGCTTCATGGCATTTGTATTAGATAAAAAGATCATATGTTTTTACCTTTTATTAATTGAACTTATCTTTTGCCACGTGTTAATTAGCTCCAGTGTATTAAACACCTGTATATTTCAGTGGCAGATGAAATAGCAAACCTGCATTTTCAGTATTTTGCAGATAAGTGTAGAAAACTGTACACATATTGAGAGAAAGGAGTTTTTGCTCTTCACCTAGTTCTTCATGTGGTGGGCATGTTAGTGTTGAATTTGTCCAGGTGTCATCCAGCAGGTCTAAAATTCAGAGTCTGTTTATGAGGGATTTAAGTTTTTGGCTTTCTTTTTCCTCTGTGTGTTTCTACGCATGAGAATTGCCATCACCTGGTTGCAGTGCAAGTAGGTAAGTTCAGGGAACTTTTGTTTATGTTTAATGTCTCCTTTCCTGTAGGTGGGCCCATGTCATGTGTGCTGTTGCGGTGCCAGAAGTTCGATTCACTAATGTCCCAGAAAGGACACAGATAGATGTAGGCAGAATACCTTTACAGAGGTTAAAATTGGTGAGTGGCAAAGCTTCTTTTTTACCTCATACATTAGTGTTAATTTCAAGTTCTGAATATTTCTACTAATATGTACATTCCCAGGGTAATTTTCCTCTGAGCTTCATTTTTTAATTCCACCTTTTTTCTCTTTTGCCTAAATTTACTTACCTATACATATTCTTTTCCTGTTACAAGTATGCATATAACCTTCCTCAACTTCTGTTTGAAATGAGGTAAAGATTACACTTCCTGGATTAGTTTAAAATTTTAAACTATAGGCTATCTGCTGAGGTTTGTTAGCAATGAACCTGAGTTATCCAACTATCTATCTCTATTGAAATCGTTAGTTTTCCTCTTTCTTGCCTCTATTTTGTGAGTCTTGACTTAAGCAAAATGCACCTAACCTGATTTCATCATCTCTTCATGAAGAGACTTGCAGAGAAATATGAAAAGTTTCTTATTACTGGGGGATTTTCTCACTTATGAATAGATACAAGTAATTTAATTTACCAAACTCTGATTATCTTCTGACCTGTTTAGAAACATCCATAAAAATCTTCCCACTGGTTCTCTTTGTTAAAGAGTATTTTCCATTGAAAAGATAGGCCTTTACTATCCTCAACATTGAAGTAACCTTGGAGTTCTGTTAAACTGTGAGCCAACAGATCATTAGTTTAGGCCCTTGTATTTCATATTTAATGAGACTTTTCCTTACGTTAAATTGCATGACCTTAAAGCACTGGAGCATGTCTTACATATGGACTTAATACCCTAGAATTTCTTGACCTTGTTATTTTTAACTTGACATTTTTCCACTGTGGAATATTTCAGGCACTGTAGCAGTAAGTCTCTATCCAGTTGTTAACCATTTTGTTATTAGTCTCTTTCTTAATGGGGAACAGGGTGTATTATCCCTGGACTCTCTGTCTCAGTCACTAGAATCTAGTTAACTGTCTTTTGTTCTCAGAAAAGGGACAGTGAACACTGTTGTTTTCCATTATAACTCCATCCAGAATTTCACATTGCTAGAAAATGTGTGACCCTTTATGGACCTGGTGGTGGCTGTTGACAGATACGAGTGGTGGGATCAGGATGCTCAGGATGTGGTGATGGAAGTTTTATCAATGAGATGGAAATGAATGAGTTATTTAAATGGCCCTTTAAAGCTCACAAGTGACTATTGGAAGACAGTAAAGTTCTTCAGCTCCTGAGCTTCCATAGGAAAGTTTGAAATCTTATATTTGGTCACCAATGAAAAAAAAAAAGAAATAAGAAACAAACAAAAAACATTTGCCAAAGGTAGGACTCCAATTCTAATGCCGGATATAAAAAAATGCTGAGTTCATCACATGTTGAAGGATTTAATGTTTAGTGTGACAAATGTTAACAAATGTCTTACATTTTAATTTTTTTCTGATTTACAAGTAATAGGTATTTGCAAAAATTCAAACATTACATTTAACAATCACCTTTGGTTCTCTCTCCTGAAAGATGACTTCTGTTACCAGTTTCAGGCCCCTCAGGATGAGTAGTCCCTGCTTGTGACACTTCCATTTAAGGACCTGTGTCCTGGCTACTCCTGTCCGTGAAAGCCTCTTTAGTGATTTATTGTCCCCTCACCAGTCTCAAAGGAGTTTTAAGGAAAGAGGAGGGAAGGACAACATGGATCATTTTAATGCCATTCAGAAAGTTGTGTTTAAACATCTGAAATCTGATGATTTCATCCCAAAGTGGCAAAGCTTATTGTTTTCTTCACAGCCCTGTGCCTTACCTTGATTGTGTGTATCACATATTCCTTAGGGAATGTTTCCCATCTTTAAACAATTGGTACTTTGAAAGAGTATGTCTTGACTGCTTAAGATCACCTAAGGTCCATTTAAATGACAATGTAGAGCTGTTTATTGACATATAGGTGTCCATGATACTTATTTGAATGAAAATAACAGGCTGTAGATCAGATTTTTTAATTTTTACTTTTATATGCCTTGGAAAATGTCTCGGAATGAGTTTATAAAAATGTTCACAGTGGTTTTCTTCAGTGGTAAAACACAAGGAGAACTTTCATTTTGGGAAAGAAAATCACTCAAAAATGCTGTAATAGTTTGAAAGACAGCCATGGCCAAGAGCCTGGGTGACTTTTTTACCAATAATCCTCAAGAAAGTGCCAGTACCTTGGTCAGTCTCCTGAAGCGCAGTGTCTGTGATCCAGTCTTGTTCAGAGTCTCTTGGTGACTGGACTCAGACAGGCTGGCTTTGAATAATACAGTTTGCAAATTATCACTGTGTGTGGAGTGGAATGCTCTTTTCCAGGGAATTGGATGCTCTGCCCTATCTGTATAGTCAAGGGTGTCCTTTCTTTGATACTAGCCTTCTTTTAAATGTGATCTAGTAAGTGCATGGTTGTGAGAAGCCAGAGCAGTAGTTTTGTGTGGTATTTCATCCAGGCCAACATAAGTCTAGGCAAATTATTTTACTATGTCTATCTAGTGAATGTATGTGTGTCTGCTAATGTCAGTTTTGTCTTTTTCTGGAGCTGTAGCAAACCTTTCTGGATGCTAGACAGTCTGCTTGCCTTCTTATTCACACAGATGGGGGATGTTAAGAATTAGTTAGATGTCAGTGTCAATTTAATTACACCAAACAACTATTACATTACCTTGCCAAGTACTTAGAGTACATTTTTGAATAAGATTGTTCCTGTCTTCTAGCATCTTATAGTCTGGGCATTTCAATTTTGGCTCTATTGACCTTTTAGACAAAATAATTTTTTTTTTGTGTGTGGGTGACTGTCATGTGTGCTGTAGGCTGCAGCATTCCTGACCTAACAGACTGTCATATCCCTGTGGAGCCAAGTCCCTCCTGTTTGAGAACCCACTGTCTATAGGGAAGACAGACATGCTTTTGTTGTTTTCAGACAGAGAATATCGTGGTTGCAAATAAAGTGGAGTCAAGACAGAAATTCTTAATTTGCTTTTAAAAACAATCCTAGAGAATTCTGGGGAGCAAGTTGTTTGAACTTCGTATTTGTCATTAAAGTAATAAAATTTAGCAACATGTGTATGTTTGCTACTGTATAATTAATTCTGTAATCTGATTAGGTATTTTAGCATTCCCTGTTCTTATAGAAAATGAATAACTTTGCATACGAATCAAGTTTCATAACGATTAAAATTATGTACATAGTTTACTGAATATTTATGGAATGAAAAAATGCAGCAAATTGTTTTGTTATTTATGTTTCTGACTTAAAATTAATGTGTCTGGAGGGTTGATTAGACAATACTAAGTGGCTTGTGCCTTTTATGGTTTCTCTTTTAAAAGTCATGATGGTAAATTTGTGATTTCCTGATTGGCATCAAAGGGAACATGTTCTGAGGTCGCAGGGCCTACCAGTACTTGAGAGAGCCTATGGAACACCTATGCAGCGCTTGCTATGTTTGGAGTCTGTGAGGTCTGATCTTGGAACCTCTGGTCAGTTGGGGATTGAAAGCTAGAGTGACCTGATATAGGTAGAACAAATTGCTCATCCACGAAGCATTAGCAAGGGGAACTCTGAGACTCTCTGCAGGGCCCACTAGGTGGTGCTGCTGTATCAGTTTGTCATCCCATTTCCCTTAAATCACCTCAGCAAGTGCCTAATCTGAGCCCTGCCCATACTTGTAAAGGTAGGTGTATGTGTGTGTGTCAGTGTGTGTGGTGGTGCATGCTGGGTGCTCAGGTCCATGGGATGAAAGCGGGGTCGGGAGAGTACTGCTTGCAAAGCGCTCAATCCCAAAGGGTAATTTTTTAGTTCAGTTTCTCATTTAGCTATATAAAATGAACTGCTTTCTCTTGGGCCAGAATAGTATTTTTCTGTATGAGTAATAAGCAACACTAGTAACAGCTAGTGAACTGCAGACTCTTAAAGAATGGCTGATGGCAGACGTATGTTTAAAATGTCTTCTGAAGTATGAAAGCTGTATATTAAGAAAATGCTGATTGTTATTAGCAGTCTTTCCAGAATATGGAGTACTGGAATTTATGCAGAGGTAGTTATTTATTTATTTATTTTTTATTAAGGTATTATTGATATACACTCTTATGAAGGTTTCACATGAAAAAACAATGTGGTTACTACATTTACCCATATTATTAAGTCCCCACCCATACCCCAATGCAGTCACTGTCCTTCAGTGTAGTAAGATGCCACAGATTCACTATTTGCCTTCTCTGTGCTACATTGTTTTTTCCCTGTGACCCCTCCACACCATGTGTACTAAACATAATACCCCTCAGTCCCCTTCTCCCACCCTCCCCACCCGCCCTCCCACACCCCTCCCCTTTGGTAACCACTAGTTCCTTCTTGGAATCTGAGTCTGCTGCTATTTTGTTCCTTTAGTTTTGCTTCGTTGTTACACTCCACAAATGAGGGAAATCATTTGGCACTTGTCTTTCTCCGCCTGGCTTATTTCACTGAGCATAATATCCTCCAGCTCCATCCATGTTATTGCAAATGGTAGGATTTGTTTCTTTCTTATGGCTGAATAGTATTCCATTGTGTATATGTACCACATCTTCTTTATCCATTCATCTACTGATGGACACTTAGGTTGCTTCCATTTCTTGGCTATTGTAAAAAGTGCTGCAATAAACATAGGGGTGCATATGTCTTTTTGAATCTGAGAAGTTGATTTCTTTGGGTAGATTCCAAGGAGTGGGATTCCCGGGTCAAATGGTATTTGTATTTTTTAGTTTTTTGAGGAACCTCTATATTGCTTTCCACAATGGTTGAGCTAGCTTACATTCCCACCAGCAGTGTAGGAGGGTTCCCCTTTCTCTGCATCCTTGCCAGCATTTGTTGTTCTTAGTCTTTTCGATGCTGGCCATCCTTACTGGTGTGAGGTGATATCTCATTGTAGTTTTAATTTGCAGAGGCACTTACATATTTTGTTAATATTGTCATTAGCCTTTTATTTATTCATAGGTTCAACCTGCAGCTTTTGAGATACTCCTCTGTACAATTATTTGTGTAGGAAGATTTTTGTACAGGATGGAAGAAAAGAAATTTGTTTACTTTAGCAGGTTTTTCCTCTTTTAGTGACCATTTAAAAAAAGAGACAGCAAATGAAAAACAACCCTTTTAGTGCTCTTCAGTGGATTATGTTGATTCTAAAATAGCGTGTGCTTTATAAAGAACACATGTCATCCAGCCACCTTGTTTGGTAATATCACAGGTGTGGCCATCATCTCTTATAATTAAATGGACAACAAGGATCAAACTAGACTTATTTTCAAGACATTGTGCTTTATTTGTGTGGCTGGTAATTTTAAATACTTGAAATAAAATTCATTAATTTTTTTAAAAACTAAACAAAATTTTAGTACAAAAATGTGTTTTTGCTATGGTGGCCTTTACCTAATTAGTTTGTTCTTTTCTTTTCTTTGAAATAGTTAGTTTTTGTGTAATTATCTCAGGGTTTACTAAAGTAGTTGTTGTGTCCTCTAAAAAAATACTACAGGTTGATATCCAACAAACACCAGGTAATTAAGCAGAGTGACCTCTTTATAGGAAATAAATGGCTGAAACTTACCTGATTAGGCTATATCCAAAGTCATATCCAGAAGGGAGATCCATTTTCTTGCTCAGCTTAAGCACTCTTCTGATCATTAATGCAAATTCTATTACTTAGTAGTTTTCTTACCTACTCATTTAGAGTGAATTCTATTGCTTCTGAGTGACTTTTCAATGTGGGAAAAGTTATCCTTTGGCAAATCCTGTCATTCCCAACCCCTTCCCCCTGTCCTCTAGTACCTTCTCTGCTCATCCAGGCAACATCAGAGCTTCGGCACCTGGTAGGAAAAAGAATGAGGATGCTGAGAACATTTCCTACTCCCCACTTGAATGGTGTGCTCAGGGTTAGCCAGTCAGGGGTTTGAAGTCATAGATAGTTGGTATACCTGAAGAAAAATAAAAAACAATTGCCCCCATTTGGTGTAGATTTTAGATTTTACTCAGTCATTTTCTTTTATTATTTCCTTTGGTCTTATTTTCTCTACTAACACGGTTGGTTGGCTGGGTCATAACAGAATCTCTGAAAGAGGAACAAAATTGTGCAAAGATGAGAACACAGAAAAGGAAGTAGAAATATTTAAAATACACATGATATTAGAATGTCTAAAGGTATCCTACAGTATGGGAGAATATATTCATAAGTGACATATCTGATAAGGGTTTGACATCTAAAATGTATAAAGAGCTCACACACCTCAACACCCAAAAAGCAAATAATCCAATTAAAAAATGGGCAGAGAATCTGAACAGACACTTCTCCAAAGAAGAAATTCAGATGGCCAACAGGCACATGAAAAGATGCCCCACATCGCTAATCATCAGAGAAATGCAGATTAAAACCACAATGAGATATCACCTCACACCAGTGAGGACGGCCACCATCCAAAACACAAACAACAACAAATGCTGGTGAGGATGTGGAGAAAGGTGAACCCTCCTACACTGCTGGTGGGAATGTAAATTAGTTCAACCATTGTGGAAAGCAGTATGGAGGTTCCTTAAAAAACTCAAAATAGAAATACCATTTGACCCAGGAATTCTATGCCTCGGAATTTACCCTAAGAATGCAGGAGCCTAGATTCAAAAAGACATATGCACCCCTATGTCTATCACAGCACTGTGTACAATAGCAAAGAAATGGAAGCAACCTAAGTGTCCATCAGTAGATGAATGGATAAAGAACAGGTGGTACATATCCACAATGGAGTATTATTCAGTCATAGGGAGAAAACAAATCCTACCATTTGCAACAACATGGACGGAGCTAGAGGGTATTATGCTCAGTGTAATAAGCCAGGAGGAGAAAGACAAGTATCAAATGATTTCACTCATCTGTAGAGTATAAGAACAAAGCAAAAACTGAAGGAAGAAAACAGCAGCAAACTCACAGAACCCAAGAATGGACTAACAGTTACCAAAGGGAAAGGGACTGGGGAGGGTATGTGGGAAGGGAGGGATAAGGGAATTAAAGGGCATTATGATTAGCACACATAATGTAGGGGGGCACGGGGAAAGAAGTATAGCACAGAAAAGACAAGTAGTGACTCTCTATAGCATCTTACTGCACTGATGGACAGTGACTGTAATGGGGTATGTGGTGGGGACTTGATAATGGGGGGAATTTAGTAACCAGAATGCTGTTCATGTAATTGTATGTTAATGATACCAAAATTAAAAAAATATGTGAATATTTAATCGCATGTTTCAAGCAAGTGCTGTCTTTCTTGATTGCTGCTGCTGCCTGAGAAACTTGGTGTGGTTCGTTGGCCACATGCCCACCCTCACAGCGACCTGGCCCTGTGCCTTTTGCTTCTGTGTCTGTAGACCTTCCCAGGATTTTTACATTTGAAATCCTATTTCTGAAACCAAATAGAGGGAGAAATGAATTTTGGAATAGCCGAAGTTGCCCCCAGGCATTTGATGACCTCCAGTTTGTATTTGACAAGTGAACCAGGCCCGGGCACAAATGTTCTCCAAGTGAAGAACATTACTTTGAAAAGGAATTTACACTGCAATGATGACTGAGCTTAGGAGCCTTTCGGTATCTGGCTGAGACCAACTATTCTGCTTAGAAGCCTCTATACACTTTAAATTTTGTACCTGAAGGCAAATAATAGTGAACTTGAAAGCCAAAGATTATAGTTCTGAAAGGTACATCAATTCTAAAAATAGAGTGGTTTCACTGTGGTATTCCATCTGAAGAGTTGAATCAAGGGGAAAAATACATTCATACTTCCTATTTTCTTCGAAGAAGGTACTTGTTCTCTTGCTAACTGGCTTACATTATCAGATGTGTTGAATACTAAAAATAGAATTACTGAGAGCAGAGGTGGGGTCTGCCTCTGGTGCTGTGAGATCACTCTGAGTCCTATTCATGTAACAGCAATGTTAAAGAGCAGCAAAGCTTTCTTTCTAGAGGAATCATGGTTGTATTTTACGAAGCCTCTGTTAATGCATTTCAGTAAATGTAAAGACTTATTATTTTTCATCACTCTGAAAGAAAGCATTGTAAAGGCAATCAAAAAAGTCATTATAGTTCACTTTAACTCGTACTGATTTATTCACACCTTCAGTTGTTTTTAAGATAAAGGGGAGTTCTAAGAAAATAATAAACATTAACAATGCTAAGCATGTTATTGTTTAAATGCAGCTGAAGAAAAATTTAATAGTTAACTGCTGAAGGAGGAAAACGCAGTACTGCAAATGACATAATTGTGATACGGTGTGTAGTGTCCTATTATTTAATAAGTCCAGTGTAAAATTTACAATATCACCAAGAATGTTCTTTGGGATTTCCATATACACATGTCTCCAACTTTGTAAGATTTTTAAGTAAGTGTAGTGTTAAAAAAAATGCATTAGTAGCTGTGTAGTGCTTAACTGTCAGAATGATTTGCTACAGGGACTAGATCCTTTTGCAGTCTGTCAAATTTGTATATTGCTGTAATACCAAACCATAAAATATTTTGAGTAAAATGGAAAATGTCAGATGGGCATGACTACAAATAATATACTTTCTGAAGGCTATAGATGTCTATAGGAGAAAATGTATAAATGTGTGAAATGTCTTGTGACTATAGATTTTTCTTTATCTGCTGAAAGAAAACTTTGAGGCAAAAGAAAATTGATTGGAGTCTTTAAATTTTTAGTTTGGAACTCATTTCTCCTGAGGACTAATTGTAAAAACATTATTAGGTATGTAAGTAGGACTTCAGATAACCCAGGATTAAAGACTATTATAAGAAAGAAATCTTACTTTTTAGCTTGCCTTGCTGAATGGTCCATTTTTCTGATCTTGTCTGTGTGAGTGGTGACTACTGATGGATTTTTTAATTGAGTGAGTGAGCTGGGGTCAGGGTTCCAGAGATGGGAGTCACCCCTTTCACACCAACACTGACTGGGTCAGTACCAACCAATGCATGCCAAACAGAGAAGCTGCCAGATGGCTCTGAACAGTCTGTAGAGTTTTGCTTGGTCAACAGTGATTGACAACAGAGAGGTTATAATTTTCAAAAGGTGCAGTCATTATTCTGCTAGTGGATTCACTATTGTTAATTTTTCTAATATTTTAGAATAAATTAGGTTATTTATTCCCTCATAAGCATGTTTTTAAAAATCAACAAAGAAAATTGTAAGATGTTTTTTGTATAAAGTGAGAATCTTCTCATACTTATAATGAATTTAGCATAAGATACCGTGGTATATTTCAGGCATGTTCCCACAAATTACTGATATCATTTTCTAACATGAACTCATACATACAGGTACCAGCACAGTTCTAGCTAGCAACTTTGAATTCACTGATTAAGGGTCAAAGGTTCTCTGCATTCATCTTTATTACCCTTTGGATGACAGGCAGTTCTAAGCCTCTGTTACACTGAGTGAGGCTGTTTGAGTGCCTGCATGGCAGGGCTGCCTGTGTCCTCCACTTAGGCAGCCTTGCCGTGCAGACCCACCACTCTGAACCTCATCTGTGAACCGCAGTTGTTGTGACTGTGAAATGAGAAAGGGGGGCCTGACATATGGTTGCCTTCAGAGTTAGTCGTTGCTACAGCTAAAGCTGTGTGAATCTCTGTAGCTGCTTTTCGGCCAGCCAGGAGCAGAGCAGATAAATACTTCCAAGGAGGGACTAGGTTCCTGGTACTCTCTCATTTGTTTATTCATTTGTTTGTTCAATTAATATTTATTTAGGACTTGCTATGTGGTTAAGCGATAGATGTACTTAATTTCTGCTTCCATAAATAAAGAATAATGGAAGTTACTGAAAATTAGATAAGCAATTAGGAAGCAGTATGAAAAGATCTAGTATAGTAAAAATCTGGCATGTGGTGAAAGACCTTATAAATTTGGGTTATAAATTTGGGGCTGCTAGCACAGGGGTGTGGAAGAGCTTCCTGGAAGAAGCAGTACCAAATAATCTTAACCTGAGACCTGAAAGATGAAAAGAGCTAGCTGGAGAAGGGGTCAGGTGAATGAACAGGGTGCTCAGAACCCTGGGAGTGGGAGGGAATTGTGAAGTCTAGGAAATAAAATTTCAGTAGAGCTGGAATGTGAAGAGGGAGAGGTGAGTCTTGAGAAGAGGAAGCCTCAGATGATCTAGGACTGTACAGTGAAATACATTAGCTACTGGTCACTTCTGGCTATTGGGCACTTGGGATGTGGTTAGTGTTACTGAAGAACGGTACTTTACATTTTACTTAATTTTAAGTAAGCTGAATTTAAAAACTGAAGCAGCATAAACACATGACACACAACTATAGTTTCGGTAGGTCCCTGTTTCACATTTCATACACCCTTGAAAACTTAGTGTCCAAATTGATATGTGCTGAAAGTGTAAATATATAGATAGCAGATAAGAAAAAAATGTAGAACATCTCATTAATAATTTTTATGTTGTAACATGTCAAAATAATAATATTTTGGATTTGTTGAGTTAAATAAGATATATTAAAACTCATTTCTGTTTCTCTTTTTATTGTGGCAAAGTACTTAACATAAACTTCTCATTGTCATCATTTTTAGGTGTACAGTTCAGTGGTGTTCAGTACATTTACATTGTTGTGTGGCCATCATGCTCCTCCATCTCCAGAACTTTCTCACCTTTCTAAATTAAAGCTCTGTACTCAATAAACGATAACTCTCCCTCACCACTGTTTTAAGGTGGCTCCTAAAAAAAGTTAAAAATTGCAGATGTGGCTCACATTGTATTTCTTCTGGACAGCATTGTTCTGTTTTGTACTTCATCTTGAACATACCAGACAGCCTCTACTGCCTGCTAAGAAGTGGAATAGTAGTACGATAAGATTTGGAATTCAGGAGGATGTTCTGCTTCTGGTGGGGAGAATGTTACTGGAGTGAGTAGGACTGGAGCAGAGGCCAGTTTCAGTAATTATGTGAAAGATGATTTTGGCCTGAACCAGGGGGCAAAGAGAAGTGAAGCTGATCAGAGGCAGGGTGGCTTAGGCCAGGTGTAGAGGAAGCTGGGGTTCTGAGCCTAAGCAGCTGGAAAAGTGGTCATGCCTGCACAGGGCTCATCAGTGCTGGGAGGGGCACAGGATTTAGGGGGAAGTACATTTTGAACATGCTTAATTTGAGGTCCTTGTAGTCCAAGGTATGTGGCTCAGGAGAGAGGTGTGCCAGAGTCCCCCTTCTCGTGATTATATATAGCTATTCAATAGCTTGCTCCTCGGTTATTAGGACTGGAGGCATGTGATGTTCAGAGACTGTTACTGGTCAGAATTCAGGGGTAGTGAACAACTTCTCTCTGTCTGGATATGAATTTGGTTTGTGGTAATATTCTGTGAGCCACTCCATACTCTGAAGTGTAGAGTCAGATCAGACAGTGTCAGCACTGCAAATTTCGTGTGTGTTTTTCTCTTAGAGCAAAGGAAACAATACATTGAAAATGAAAACAAAACCTATAGAAATTAAATAGGTAATTTGCAAAAAGATGAGCAAGAAGGAAAGTCCAGTGTTCTAAGGAAAGATAAATGTTTCCTGAAACCAATAAAGACATAGCCTACATTGGGATATTGTTGCCAGGATGTGTGGCCACGTGCAGAAGGGGATTTGCAGTAGGAATCACATGGGATTGCACAAACCCATAATATGGCATGTGTTGAGAATTGCTTTTAGTTTTAATTTCAGCTTAAAATAATCTTTTCACTAATAGTTTTTGAGATAAAATTGCCTTTAAGATAAGATTTTAAGGCACAGATATTTTTCTCTTTGGAATATAAAATATATTCCATCTTCCTTTAGAAACAAAATATTTTGCTTTAAATAAGTGGAAAAAGTAGTCAAATAAATTGACCACTTTTCATTACAGCAATAATGCTTAAGGTTAATTAAAACTTTCAGAATTTTTTTCCTAGAGCCATCTGTTGGGCATGATTGATTTAAAAATTCATCAGTTTTAAGCACTTATTTTCTTTGGACAAAGCAAAAAAAAATGTATTGTGTAATCTTTTCACTAAATAGCAGATATTTTTCAGTAAAAAGAATCATGACATCCTAGCAAAAGTATAATTTTAATAGACTAATGAGCTTTCTGACCAGAGCCGACTGAGCCCCATCTAATTTTTACAATGATAAATTGACTATGTCAAAGTTTGCAATCTAGTCTGGTGAAATATTTTACTATGAAAGTTTAATTCTCATTTTTTATTTATGAAAGCAGAGGTAGTGTCATAGCAGCTTATAATATGCTGGCCATTTGGTATGATTTATTTCAATGAGTGTCACTTGTTGATGTGTTTAGTGATTGTTGACCCATATTTAATTCTAAAAACTCTAAGTGGTGTGAAATGTAGTAAGTCAGCTAAAAAAACAAATCATGATCCACAGATCCATTCAGTTGCCTTTTCCTGGCTTTAATGATATCACAGCTTTATATTTGGTAGCTGTTGATTTTGGGGCAAAGGAAGAGTAACAGCTTTCTTTGCTATTGTGGGACTCAGAGTAATTTCCACCACAAAGCATGTATTTGAAATGTAATAAAATCATCTTATACTACATAATTTGAGGATTCCAGCTTGTCACTTTAAAAGTTTTAAGGAAAATTGTGGAATAAGGAACATTTCTTTCATTCATTTATCCCTTTTTCAGTAAATACTTGTGGAGTTGGTATTTGGTGCTCAGTGAGTAGGGCATTAGGTAGCCAGGGTCATTCTTCTTGTGAAACTGCATTACATTCTGGGAGGATTTAGACTGAGAACTTCCAAGGATGATGTCATTTGTTCTTTTGGTAGTTTTGGAAAACAGAAAGGAAGGGCTAGATTAAAGCATCCTTCTAAGGTGTTTCTTCCTGGAGAGATGTGGTAAGCATTAATGTTTCCTAGTGTCAGGATATTTATCTAGTGTAGATAATTTATAACAAATAGATAAAAATATCAAAAGTGTACATCTTTCAGATGTTATGATATTAGTTTGAAACCATTTTAGAAATAATAATAGACATCTATAAAAATAATTTTTAAATGATGGTATATTGTTAACATAAATAGTTTCAGATTTTTCAGAGCACACAAAATGAAAGATCTTCTGAATTATGAAACATTCAGAATAATGAAACATTATTCATAGTATGTATTGTTTCAAATACCACAATGTCTTAAAGATTTTTGCTTTTTGGTTTTTTTAAAGAATTGAAGGATTATGTTCACTTTTACAGTACACAATAAAAGGCATGAAGTCAGTACTGTTGCAGAAATTTGCTTCAAACTTTCTCTAGTAAGAAGCCATCCAGAGGTCATTATTGTTTGGTATTATCCCTTTCTTATGTTTCTCAAAGCTATTTTCAGTAATAATATGGACATTACAGAACATTTTAGTCAGCTTAGAACTAAGATCAATGGCCTAGATGTTTTTAGAAACAAGAAGAAAATTTGAATACTCTCTGAAGTATCGTTTCACTAAGAATACTTCTTTATAATTAGAAAATGAAGCAGGCATCAACATGAAAATAGCTCCTTTTCCTGGCAAACCCAGCAGTTAATATATGTACACTTTTAGGTTTCTCAATTTGACAGGGGCAATCACCATTCAATTTCAAAATTCCATTTATCTTAGTGATAGCCTCAGAACTATTCAGTCTCCTTTCGCTTACAGTCTGTGACAGTATTACTGTGTCTGTGCTCTTTGCTACACACTGATTTGGGGATCCCCGCCTCACAGCTAACAGCCCATGGCACTACTGTAATGCAAGTTTAGCATAGATAAGGCCTGACAGCCTTTTAACCTGAGCCTGCTGTGCACGCAGAGGGGGACAGCCCACCTGCACAGGGGAAGGCAAACAAGCAAGCCTGATGTGTTTGTTCATCCTTAATCACAATCTATTTCTCCCAGACGTTCCAGGAAAATGACAGGCCGAGCTCGGAGTTCAGGTTATCAGCTTGAGACACACGAGGCACAGGGTATCTCCACAGCAGATAAGGTTAAACCACACTATTGAACTTTGACTTGTTTATTTAATGTTAGACTTTTAACATATAGATCACGTAAGGCTCTTGGTCCTTATTTTTAAGTTTTATTTTCAAAGGCATGTTGTTTTAGCTATACAAGTAATGTGTGTTTGTCATCAAAAATTTTAAAAAGACCAAAGTATATAAAATACAGAATGAAAGTCTTCTCTAGTTCCATGTCACTCCACAGCAGTGGTCATATTTAACATATTGGATTAATGCTTCTTGACTCCTTTCTATGGAGAAAACAGCCTGGAGAAGGATACAGCATTTTGCCATACTATGTTATAATTAAGAGTTTATTTCAATAGCAGGCTATATCCATATGATACTCAGATACATATGTAAATCTGTGTTATAAAAATTTCAACCTCTTAAGAGTAGTTGTGTTTCTCCTTTCCTTTGGTCTGCAGACCCACCAGCATTCATAACATCTCATACACCTTTGTGTATTTAACCCATTTAGAAATTTTTCAGTCTGCATTTTTAAAGTTTTTTTTATACAGTTTAATTACCCGAATTGCACTAAAAGTAGTACTCTGAAATGTGACTTGGAATACATTTTCTCATACATAAAATTTACAAGTAATCACCAATATCACTTTATTTAACTTTAAAAACGTTTGATTTTTAAATAATTATAGATTCACAGGAAGTCGTGAAGCTAGTATAGAGATTCTTGTGTGCCCTTCACCCAGTATCCACCTTTGGTTACATCTTACTTAACTAGTACAATATCAAACTGGGAAATTGACATGTTATATAGTTCTGTCATGTTTAGAGCTGTGATTTCACTACAAGAAAACAGTTCTCCACAAATAGTTAAAAGGAAGATTAAACAAAAGTAGTAGCAATGTACTGTGCGTAATAGCAAATGTAAAAGTAAAAAGGACTCCTGAAACTTAACCCTATAAAAATTGTGCAAAAATCTGATTTTACATTTCACTAGAGGACATATATGGATAATGCGTAAGCATGTGACAGGCTGCTTACTGTCATTATCTATTAGGTAATGCTGGTAAAACTGCAACGTGATACCGCTTCATAGCTATGAAATGGTAAAAAGTGGTAGTACTGATATATAGCAACTGGCACTCTTCTACATTGCTGGTGGGAATGCAAAATGGTACAGCCATGTGGGAAAACAGTCTGGCATTTTCTTACTAAGTTTAACATACAATTTACCATGCCACCCAGCAGTCCCACTCCTAGGAATTTAACTAAAAGAAAAGAAAATTTATGTTTGCAGAAAACCTGTAAATGATGTTTAAGTGGCTTTATTCATAATCACCAAAATCTGGAAATAACCTAGTGTTTTTCAACTGGTGAATGAGTTAGCAGACCACAGTACATGCGTACAATATAATACTATTCAGCACTAAGAGGGAGCAAACCACTGATGCTGTCAACGTGGTTGAATCTGAAATGCATCATGCTAAGTGAAAGAAGCCTGACTCAGAAGGCTCCATACTGTGGAATCCCATTCACACTACATTCTGGCAAAGAACAGACCTATAAGGACGGAAAACAGATGGGTGTGGGGACTGTTGCCTGGGTGGAGTGGTTGAATACAGAGGGACAACAGGGGATTTTTATGTTGGTGGGAGTTTTGTATATCTTGATCGTGGTGGGCATTGTAAGACTGCATTCTTCTATCGAAATTTATAAAAGTGTACATATTAAAAGGTGAATTTCACTGCATCTTAATAACTTTTTAATTTAAATAAGTATAAAAGCATATTTTTAATGTTACTGGATTGACTATGGAAATGACTGATGGTACTAATGATAAAACTCAGTGGTGCAGGGGTAAGGAAAATGTGGTGGGGGAAAATAGAAGGAGAGAAAGTAAAAGGGAAGTCTGTAGATAACAGTAAAAAGGGAAATATTTTGGGGAGTGAGAGCTAGAGTCCAGACTGCTCACATCCCACCCACACAGGGTTTACTCTCCTTGACAACACTGGACTTTTGAGGGTGGGGATCTTCCACTCAGAAGGCTTTGCACATAGATCCCTCTCCATTCAGAAAGTTCTGATCTCAGGTAGCTGTTTCCATAGCTAAAATCCTACTGCCAAAATCATTCCTCAGAAAGGTATTAATTTTAGTTTCTGTGGTTTCATCAACATAATTTTCTTACTGAGGATTAAATGAGATATTTGTTATGTTTGCACAATGGCTGGCACTGGAAAAGTTTCAACAATTAACTGTCATAAAGTGATGATGTCGACTCTTACTAATAGATGAGAAATTATAGGTTAATTGTGTTGTGTAGGTAATAATGAAGAGCTATCTTAAACCTGGCCTCCTGACCTAAATCCCATGCTCTTTGCTACTAGCCTGTATTCACCTTTGAGTTATGTAGCTTCCTGATCTTCTCAAAGATGAGAAACAAATACTGATGTGAAGATGTTAGTTGTTTCCAGTATTTTCTGTGAAAGCAATCATCTCTGTCAGGTATACTTCCTGGTTTTTGTTTTGTTTCATTTTCCATTTCAGAAGACATTTAATGTGTGCAGTACTATAAAATGATGTCTCTGTTATTTACCTCCTTGGGAGAAAGTAGGCTGCAAGAGGTTGTGGGAGGTATTCTTAAATTAAGTTTAAAAATATCCTCATATAGTGTCATTAGCCTTGCAGGGCCCGTCGAGCTCTAGTTTACTCTTGCCTGTTGTCAATTCTGCTGGAAAGCTTTGACAAACAGTTGGTATGTCAGAGACAGCTAAAAGCCTCAGAGAGGTGCACAGAGACACATAAATCTATCATCTAAATAAACTCCAGTAGTGGCAGGTGTTTCAAAACTCTGACTCATGGTGATAGGGGCACATGGGTTTTGTTAACCAGAAACAGCATTTGAACATTGACAGCTTTTAAAAAGGCATTTCTAGAAAGGAATTTGCTGTCTGAAGAACTGTAAACTAATCTTGCCTTCAAATGAAAAGATTGTAGTGCAGTTCACTGTATATGGTGAAAAAGATATGGTTATTGGGTGTATTTCCTAACATCTGAATCTTTTAAGTGTATAAGCAATTTTTAAATAAGCTGTTTTTGAAACTTAATCAGAATGAAATCATTGGTTATACAAAGTTATGTACAATGAAGATTTGACCACTTTATTTTTATACTTGTGAGCCAGTGTTGGTAAAGTTTACATTATTGCCTTTGTATTTTAAAAATTGCAGATACTTCTGAAGCATTTGGGTGCTGTACTAAATTCAACATTAACATTTCGCTTATCCACCATTTATAATTTTAATTATTTGAAAATAACCCTAAAAGGTCAGGTCATTGTGGCTAGTAGCTTTGCTGAGCTTTTTGCGGCTGCCCTTTAAGACCATTAGCAACTGAGCCTAGCTGACTGTCTAGCATTGCCATTTGGACACAACCTTGTTTCCTGTGTATATCAGAATACATGTTTTACATGGAAAGGTATGTACTCAATGGGTTGTCATGAATTTGGGAGTTTACAGAAGTCTCAGGACATCTGATGAAGGCTTCTGCCATATATGGTGAATGGATGATTTCTGTCCTTGAGAATGACGGTTTCCTTCCATTGTGTATGGAGGCAGTGGACAGCATCATCTCTTTCTCGACCAAAAGAACGCATGTGAAATAGTTTTCTCTCCAAGTGGGCCCAGCTGTGATAGCAAGCATGCTATACAATGATTAGACGTTAGCCAAACAGTTATGCATTTGGGTGTTTTGCCAGTGTCCCCCAAAAGAGATCCCAGACCTTAATACCTCTTTGCATGCAGTGAATTAGTTATGATTCTTTCTGTGTATGCTGAGTTTTTTAATGCTTGTTTTAAAAAAATTCAGCTGATCTGTTTAGTTGATTTGATCTTACTTATCAGGAAGGACAAGCTAGCTGGTGGAAAAAAGAAAGAGACCCCTTCTCTTGGACACTGTAGTTAGTCATTTTGAAAGATTTTTATTTGGGAGATAAAGTCAGTCTTGGATGCAGTGATTGTCTTGTTAGTGTTCTTAAAGCAAGTCATCCGTCACTTGTCCCCACTCGTAGAAGGAGCAGTAGCCAGCCTGCCTGTGGCATAGCGCTAATGTCTATCACGTGCATGCCCTGCACTGGATGCTGTGCACAGTGCCCTTGTGTGTATCATGGTTCTGTAAGCATTCGGAGTTCACCTCCTCTTTGCCAGGCCGTGTTGTAGGAGCCCTGCTGCAATGAAACAATAAAAACAAACAAAGAACTCAAGTTCTTGCTTTTATGGTGCTTTATATTAGTCATTATTCCAACCTATTTTTACTGGAAATTCAGATGATTTCAGAGAATTGAGATATATGACCATTCATTTAAGATATACATATGGGAAGTTATTGAGATGGGATTAAATTGATCTGTATCAGGCTAAAGCCCTTGCTTTCTGCACTAAAATTCATTAATGTCTGGTATATTAAAGTTTTGAGACTTACAATATATTGAATTTTTCAGAGTAGACTGAGAATGTAGATACAGAAGACTCACTGTGAAAACTGAATTCAGTGGGAACTGGAGGGTTGCACTGGCTCTGCCCTGGGACCCATCTTGTTTAAGGTGCCGCTTCTCATCCCAGATGGGAATAGCCAGTGCCACCTCTAGGATGCAGACGTAACAGACTGAACTCCTGCTTGAACCAGTCCATGGTTTTTTCCTAAGACAGTATGTCACTGCCATTTTCCCCTGGAGCCGTAGGACTTTGTGTTCATTATTTTTTAAGTTTTATTTGTCCATCTATTGTGTGGATAAAGCTACTTCTCTTGACTAGTGTACTTTCTCTATCCTGGAATCTCTTCCCTTTTGTAATTGAGTCCAACATTTATCCTATCACAGCCTCAAGCATAGTAATTGGAATCAAAATCTTTACAGGGAGCATTGTGTTAATGATTTGAGTACATTCTGGGGTCACCTCCCATAGCATGGAGGAGTCTTAGAAGTAGAACCGTTAATCTGTCAGCACATCACAGACCCAGAGGCTTGTTTCCTGGGGAATCCACTTTGTCTCTCCGCCTGAAACCTGTCTTCCTGCAGGACATCAAAGCAACCGAGCATATTTTGAGTTTTGGTGAAACCATCACTCATTCATCAAAGTTCTGTCTGGATGATAACATGTTTTTGAAAACAGATGTAGAAACTGAGCTGACAGATGTTGAGAAGGATCTGTTAGTGAAGTTCATGTTGACACACTTGCTGTGGGAAAACAGATCATTGGCATTCAGAATGGAACACCTATAATCTGGTGAATTAAAGAGCTATTTCCACGGCTCTTGGGTTGGTCTTTGTAGTTTGATTTGTGTTGCTTCTGAGGTAATTAAAAGTTGTTTCCACACCCACCCTATGCTTGCTAAAAAAATGTAAATATGAAATGGGGTAGCTTACTCTCTTTTAGTAATTAGTAAGATATACTAGTGTTTTGGTGTTGAATACTCTTGTTTTGGCTACTCTGCATTGTCTGAGCAATCCTGCAACAACTCTTGGAGACTGATATCACTATTCCCATTTTACATTTGATAAAACTAAAGCTAAGCGTTCAGTGATTTCAGCTCATACAGCCACTAAGCAGCAGAGCTTCTCACTCTCAACCACTGTATTGCCTGTACTGCCTCAGGAGGGTGGTGGAGTCAAGCAAAAAATAGGGAAATTGAGGCTCTGTGAATCACAGGAGCTCCTTTCAAGTGCATCCCGACTCCTGAATCTCTTATCACAGTGTCCTGGGCCCCAGCTGTATGAGAAGTCAGCACTTTGAGGCAACACTGTGCAGCCTGCCAGATTGGTTACCTGAAGCAGAAAAACATCTGTATTCACTGTTCATTCCTCTATATCTTGGTCAAATATTAACCTGAGCCATAAGGAAAGCACACAGCCATGCTCTCACTTAGGTTTTCACTTTTGGCCAGCAGATATTTGGGCTCTGGGCTCAGAGACTTCCTCTCTCATGTCGCTAATAATTTTTCATAAGCCATATTTTGCTGAGAAAGAATTCTAAGAGAAATTATACATAGAGAATGTTCCCAATTATATTTTTTAAGTGAATGGGTAAAAGACTTGAAATGTCCTATTGTGATCGCCTCAGGATGGCAGGATTTGGGGTGATTTTTAAAAAATAAGTTAATACATACTGTGTAATTTGGAGATTTTATACAGGAAGCTTTGTATTGCTTGTCAAGTCAAAAGAAAAAAAGTAAAGTATAAAATTGGGGAAAATGTTATTTAAACACCTTGGTCTCTTACATGACTTATCCGTTGACCCTACAAGGAAGGGATGGAACAAGCTTAAAGCCAAGAGGTGTCATGGTTTCTCCCTTTTTCTTCAGCACAAATATTTGAGTCATCTTTTTTGTTTTTCTTTCAATTGTGGACAGTTTTTTTCTTAGTTATGGTCACAGTTCCATACTCATCTTCTTACTGGTTCCTTTCAACAGTGGAAGATTGCCTTCTGATGTCTTTGGTAGTAATTTTCACAGAATCCTTGTTTAACTTGTAAGACCAAGATCTGTATTTTTTGATTTTCATCATTATCTGTCATTTTAAAAGTATATAGCTTAATTAAATTGAGTGTAAATTGCCTTTACCCTTTTCTAGAGGTTCCATATCCAAAAAATAACTTAAATTCAAAAGGTACCGAAATGTCTATATTTATTTACTATATTCTTAATAATCTGAAATTGGTCTGTTCTTGTCTGTCAAATGTGATTTACATTTGTGTTGGGAGTCTCCAGACCACCTGAAGTTTCAGTGATTCCCTAGGATGGCCCAGGACTCAGCCGATAATTGTACTCACAGCTATGATTACAGTGAACAGATGCAAAGCAGAATCAGCAAAGGGAAGAGGTATGTGGGGTCGAGGTCTGGAGGAGATCAGGTACAAACTTCCAGAGCCCTCACCCAGTGGAGTGAGCAGGACTCCTTAGTTCCCCTGGATGAGCTGTGACAGCACTTCTGAAAAGTCGCCAAGCAGAGAAGCTCATGAGAGAACCGGCATCCAGGGTATTACTGGAGGCTGATCATGTAGGCACCCTCCACCTAGCATATACGAACACTCCAGACTCCTGGAAGGAAGGCACGTGTTCAGCACAGACCATGTTGTTTGTATGTACAGTTCAGGCACACTGAGCCATTTTTATCAGGGATTGGGTGGAACCCTCCCCAAATCCAAGTTCTCAGACACCTGCCAGTGGCTTACCTTGTAAGCAGGACTTTCAAAGGATAGTAGTCTCAAGCCTGCTATTTAACTCCTTTCTATACAATGTGCAATAAAAAGCTAGAAATACTCATTTACCCAAAAGGCAAAAATGAGTTTGCTGAAGTAAAGATTGACCCCACTATGTGCACTATCCTCTGCCAAAGTGACTTTGGAAAATTTTCCCTCTAGTTCAGTTTTCACCTCTGTAAATACCTAATACTTTGCACTTTAGAATTCTGAGCCTATTTGTTTTGTAAATTTTGTATGTCAGTGATTCTCAAACTGGGATCCATGTACTCTTGGGTTATGTGAAAACTCTCTAAGGTACAAGGCGGCAATGGTTCTGAGAGAATTAATTTCTAGGCCCTCAACTTTCATATGTACTCTTTCCCCATATTGACCTGTATGAGAATGAACTTGGAAGATGCTGCTGGTTCTCCCTTCCCACTATCCCTTCAGCTTTACAGAATAAATGCATTACTCTCAGGTAGACAGATAAAGGGACAGAGTCTGAGGGCCTGTCTTAAGGGAGCAAAAAAAGATAAGGCAATAAATACCAAAGAAAAGCAAAGATGAGGTAGTAAATACCAAAGAGAACAGCATGTTATTTCACCTGGGCCATAAACTTACTCCTAAAGTTGTGACCTTATCTATTAGCTGCTCACTAAAACCCATGGTCTTCTCTTCCATGGTCCACAGCTAGTCCGCATTACCCAGCCTCCCTTGCAGGTAGGAGCTCAGCTACAGGAAAAGTTCTGGATACCACTCCCAGGCTTGGCTCCTAAATACTGCCCACCTCCCCTGCAGAACCCAAATGTTGAGATGGCAGGCAGCCCTTTTTTCCCTGAATGACTATGGAGGAGTGCTATCCCACAGAACTTTTCACCATCCCAATACTGTTATGTGAGCCAGAAAGGAATTTCTATTGCGTTTAAGTGGTTATATAGTCAGGGCTTTTGTTTTACAATGATACGTTCTTGATTATCTCTTAGAATTGGAATTCAGAAATGAGATGTTTGATATGGGGACACACATTAATAGTTTGTTTTATTTTAAAAATGAATTCAGATTTATTTTGATAGAAAATAAATCTGGCAGGTTGGTTTGATAATGAGGACTGCCTTTGTCTATTGGGTTTTGTGTGTATCTGTATATATATATATATATATATGGCAGACATTTCACATAAATTGGGCTTAATCTGCAGTTCCAAAGCTTGACAGAATTTATCTAAAGCACATGTGTAATTATCTACTGGAATTCTGTGCTGGAAAATATCCTTTACTTTTTTTTAATCTTAAAAAATAAAATTTTGAAGTTTTAACTTAAACATATGCAAGGAAAATACAGTTTTTCAAAGCTCTTGGGGAATTGTAAGCAAAAATGTTTATATACTGCTAGTATATAAAAGAGGACTGTTAGCAAGTAGTTTAAATGAGTCTTGGTTGACCTGATTAATAAGCAGGCAGTTGGTTATTTGCTTGTATAAATGAGCTAAGTATTCAGGGCAAACCTAAAGCAAAGACAGAGACTAATGCCACAGTATGAACAACTTTTGCTGTTGTATGTCTTCCAAATTACCCTCTTAAAACATTTGTAATCTCATCAGGCAGGTGAACGGAAAGGTTGAGTAAGTGATCTTCCTGTAAGAAAAGTGTATGTGTAGAGGGATTACCTCACTTAGTTCTGCCAGTAAACCTGAAATTTTATTGTTCCTCCTCCTTTCCTGAATCTCTTTTATGTGCTGAGGAGACACACAGATATAGGATGGACCTCAGGACCTTGGCCAAGTGTCTGTAGGAAAGAAATTGAAGAATAGCTCAGTGACTAAAGTGCGAAGGGAAGGACTTAGTCTAACAGAATGCAATTTCCTAAATTTATGGTTTGGCAAGCCTGTTGCCCATAGGGTTTTAAATAACTTAAGGGAAACATTCCTACCTGTGCCCCATACAGCACACCAAACTCACTGCAAACAAGAAACAGCAAAGGATAGCCTGAGCACTTGTCCTCCCCATAGATAAAGTAAAAGAAAAAGGAAATCATCAGATCTCACAGGTGGTACAACCCCATTGACTAAAAGTGCCTCCAGGAGTGTGTCCTTGGCATTCATCCACTTGAAGATATTGGCACCCATAAATGCCAGACTCACACCTGGCATTTCTGTTCAAAAACACTGAGCACACCCCATGAGCCCTGAGTCTGCAGGGGTGATGGGACTGGCTAGGAAGTAGAAAAACTGCTCCGCAGGAAGAAGTACGGAGACAGGCCTCTTCGTGTTGATGGAGGGAATCCTTTGGGTTTTCAGTGTCTACAAAACAAGTGCCTTGGAGGTGAATTCAGAGGGCAAACAGTAGATGGTAGACCAGGTGCTTGGAAGTAACATCATGAAACTCAAAGTGAGCATCCTAAATTTCTTGTATTCCTCTAGAAATTGCATGACAGCAGGGACCTAAAGAGCAAACTGCTGCTTAAAGGGACTTTTTAGGAAGGTGTTTGGGTGCATGATGTTAGACATCTGGTGTCTTCCATTTGGTCTGGCCTGTGTTGCTGTGAATAGCATCTTGGTGGCTCTGAGAATGAAGTCATCAAAGAAGTACTCCCAAGTCCTTCTTCCTTGGAAATTCCATCATTCTTCCAGGGAAGAGACTGTGACCTGTTCATCTTTGCTTCACTATAGCCTCACGTGGGGTCCAAGTCCATATTCAGGAAAGGTTTGAATGATGAACGAATGAACCAGATAGAAAGTTTCCCTCTGACCTCGCCCCCTAGAATGGCACAGAGGAACTCAGACCAACATTGCATTAGGTCTGTGTGTGTTCACCTGAGTTTCATTTGAATCCCTAGCAGGTAAGATTCAGGAGGAGTTAGGAGGAGAAGCCAGTCAGGCATTGTCATTGTTACTGTGACCAAGATCAGACAAAGGGGCAAAGGCATACCATTTAGAGTGACTCCACACAGCCTCACAGGATCTTTCAGAGCATGCAGTTCAGGTCCTCTCTGAAGGTGGCCACAGAAGGGATAGTGCTTCTCATATAGGCATTTTTGCAGAGGCAGTGCTCTGACTACCTCCTGCCTGTGAGTCCCGGGTGCCTTCCAAGGGCTGCAGGCAGTCCTTTTCCTGCAGGAGTCTTCTTTGCTCCTGCAGCCAGCACTGTCTGCTGACTTGACATTTCATCTGGAGGCTACTGGGTTGTCAGCTCAGCTCCAGATCTCACACTGCTTCAGAGCTGCTTCCCTGAGGACAGGAAGATCTACAGGGAATAAAAAATGAAATGGACAATTTTGTCAAGCGTTTGCAGTAGTAAAATAGAGAGCTGCCAATAGGAGCTATGTCTGTTGTTCAACAGAATGATCAAGTTGCATGCAATAAAAGGAAATTGTCAGATTTAGGAGAAATGGTAAAATATAGCACCAAGGATCTTAGCCTTTTTCTTTATTCAATATTTATGTTCCTAGTCATTGTGAGGTTTCAGTTTCAAGCAGGGATGAGACCTGAAGTTTCCTATTGTCTATTCTCATGAAGAAGTGTGTGCTGTATTTAATTATTTATCAAATAAGTGGAGTTCTCTCAGTCCACTAGCCTGCATGTACTCAGCAGTTAAGGAAGGTTTTTCCCCCCCATTCTGAGTCCTTGTTGTATGTGCATTTATATAAAACACACACACAATATGTTTATATGTCTTGTATGTGTGAATGCATGCATTTGTGTATGTCAGGGCAGAGGGGTTTGTGATATTTATTCTGCTATGTCTTAACTTTAGCTCAGGATTATCAGAAAATCTGTGCGAGCATTTCTATGCAAAGAGCAGAACACAAAGAGGGATCTTGTCCTAGTTCTGCTGGCTGTGGAACTTTAGGCAAGGAATTTAATCTCTAGGTGTCTAATATTATTTTGCTAACTATAAAATGAGGTAACCATGTCTAATATCCAGACACATAACAAATCATGAATTACTGTGTGTGATGTACATGAGGCAAATGGGAGTTGTGTTCTTGATGAGACAGGTGGTATCATTTAAACAGTAAAATTGTTGTTCAGATTATATTTCTTCCTTATTATCCCTTCTCTCAAAGAAAAGATAGGAGTGGTATATTCATTGTACCTCTGTGAGAATGTGGGTCCCATCCTCAAGGTGCTTTTGGGCTGGGAGAAGATTGAATGGGTAAAAGCATAATGTAGAGCTAGGACTGAAAAGCTATGGAGAATTGTAGGAAGGATGCAAGTGGAAGCCCATGGAATGCAGTGGCAAATGGTTTCTGAAATTGTCCCCTTTAGACCTCTGTTATCAAGTGCCTAGAGAAGACAGAGTTCTGAGTGACCAAGTATTTGCTACCATTGAATATTTTAGTAAAAATAAGAAGTTAAATGGAGTTAGTTGGTTACTTCTCATGTGCTGAGGAACTTAGGGGAAAAAATAATGAGTTTGGGGCTTTTAATTTAATGTGAGTGGTAATGACCTGTGTTGCTCCTAAAACTGAAGCTTTAGGAGCCACTGCATGGTGCCACCATTTCTCTGTTTTCCCATCTGTGAGAATGGCATGGTTCACATAGAGGCTGTTCCCTCAGCCTGAGTCCCAGGTTAAACAAGACCTAGAGCAGAGTCACAACCAACATTCAGCTTGAGCAAGAAACAAAAATTTTGTGTTGTAAGCCACTGAGGTTTTGGAGATTATTGCTCTTAAACCATGAAAGATGATTAACATAAAGCCTGTTATCTTGTACTTTTGGAAAATGCTCACATGGTGTCCTGTAATAGGGCCCACTCTGTTCATAGGTTTGGCCTTTAATAATTGGTCCAGATATTGATAACATCCTCATTCAGGTTTACATGACCATTCATAAAGCCACTACCATAAATGATACCCAATGCCACACTATGGATATTTTCAACAATGCTTCCACTTATGAGCTGTGTGATTTTGGTGAAGTCCTGAACTGCTCTGAGTCTCAATTTCTTCATCTGTAAAATGGGAAAATTCTAGTGCCTATTTTAGAGGAGTAAATGAATAGTGTAACACCCTCAAAGCATATCTGACATGTAGCAAATATTTAAGTTCACCTATAAATATTTAATGGGTGTTTACCATGTTGCAGGTCCTGAGCACTTACTTATAAGGGTTTATAGGAATTAACAAGAACATATTGGGTCCCATGTTCTTGGAGCACATAGGTATAGGAAGAGAGATACGTTAAAATTATTAATTCCGAAGAGGTATAGTGCCAGGAGAATGTCCATCAGGGAGACTAAACTGGTTTGGTGGGGCAAAAATGGATGGCCCTGAAGGAATGACACTTAAGAGCTAACAGATGAATAGGTGAAAGTTGGGATGGGGGAGTTACCCAGCTAAAAGAAGTGGTATATTCAAGGACCCTGAGGAGGGAAGGAACCAGGTACATCAGAGACCCAAAAGAGGCCAGTGGAGTGGGAGCGGTGCGGGGGGGGGGGGCAGTGGAGGGGGCGGGGCCAAGGAGGAGGAGGAGGAGTCCTGGCTGTGTGGCCATGGGCAAGCACTTAGCTTTTTTAGACCCCAGTTTCCTCATTTCAAGGTAAATGGTGTTCCAAAATTCCTGAACTATGGTTTTTCTTCTTTTCCTTTACTTGTTTCAAAGAGCCAATGAGTCTGTACTGAAAGTTGTCTTCAATAAACTAGTTGCTTAGAGAGAACTAGGAGAAAAAGCAAAAGGTGGGGGAAAACAAGCTCTTTCTGATGTGATGCCTCATCAGACTTTTACACCGAAAAAGCCAGTCCCAATGGCTGACCTCGAGCAGTTCTGGGTCCTCGACTGCCCTTTAGTTTTGCTCAGGGATGACATCACAGCGAAACTTCTGCTAGTCGCAGAAATGCGGAAATTAGGGTTATGGCCCTGCAACCCTCTTCTGCTCTTAGGAACAGGGGCTTTTAGAGCTTGTTTTCTGTTGTGTTTTTCTTCGCAGACTGCATGGTGAGATAATTTTCGCATTTATAGAAAATGGTGCTCCCCACTGGGCTGATATGTGAACTCCTGAAGTGAATGGAGCATGCAGTGAAGGATCATCGTTTTCTCTTTTTCCTTTTTTATTATTTTTCATTTAAAAAAGTTAATCATCTGTAGTACATTTGAATCCAGAGCAAGCAGGAAATTTTAAAAAATTGGTAGCTATTTCTGTATTTTAAAACTCCACTGACCCTAATTGTGAATTTCTGAGTTAGGCCACATAGGGTTTTGGTTGTATGTCCTCTTATGCACTGTGATGGCTTTAACACTAACGTCAGGGTAGTTGCTCTGTTGAGTAAATGTCCTTCTGTCACAGAGTGGAATATTATCACAGTCTATGCGGTGCTTTTATAGAAAAGTGAGGCTGGGGGAGAGAGGGGAGTCGGGAGAGTCCACTCTGGAATAGGCCACTGTAAGAGACGCCCCCACCCTCCTCCATTCCTGTGACTCCCACCCCATCCACCACACTGCCCTTGGAAGTAAGGGCTCCAGAAGACGCTGGGCTCATGGACTGCAGGGTCATCTGGCAGGCACCTTCAGACTGCTGCACACACTCCCATGAATCCTGCATCAGTACAGGTACAGGGGTAATTCGTACTTTTCCCTAAAGTTGATCTGCCCAAGAGCAGCCTGCAGTCTACAAGGCCTCCCATCTTCTCCCCATCAGTCTCCCACATAACTCCTGTCTGTCTCTTGACTCCGGTCCCTCTCTGATTTTAACTGTAGTGCCTGCCTGCTCCATGTTGGAAGATGTCTGGCATGCTAAATGGAGGAATGGTGCAAAATACTGGTCTTAGTAAAGCTGAAACGGGGTGAAATGCAATGGGTAACAAGTATGTATTTGTAATGCAGGTGGCTTCATTTCTTTACTTTCACAAAGTTGAAGGAGTACCCAAAGGATGTCAGCTGATAGATAGTGATACATGGTGGCTGGTGTACATTTACGTATATAACTCTTTGGAAACAGTTCAAAAGAATTGAGAGACATTGCTACATCAAAGCTCCAATCCTATTCACTTGTTAATGTGAATTCTTTTTTTTATTAAAAGAAAATATAGTTGTAATGACATTGAAACAGCTCTAGCAGTGTATGATACGTATCTGTATTTATATAAGCTAATTCAAAAATCTTCATCTATTTATCTGGTTAAGAGATAACATTTCCATTAAAATTTTATTTTTTTACTTTAATGATCACCATTGTAATATATATGCATCTTTGATCAGTTATACACTGACAGTAAGTAGAACTATAATTCAGATCAAAACATGTTTTTTTTTAACTTAGACCCTTGTCATAGGAAACTAAGAAAGCAGAACTCCAATTAGCATATTTTTGTTATACAGATTTTGGTAGAGTGATCAGTTAAATAATTTTGAGCATAAAGGTATCATCTACAGATAAAATTCTGTGGGGGACGTGGAGTAGGTGTAATATAAGTTTAAGGAGAATAGGAATGCTATGAAATCTGTTAAAGAAGATTTTATTTATTTAAATGGATGATAGAACCATCAAATCACCATGGTATTTAGAGATACACGTTCTCTTTCTAAATGTCAATATTTAATATACAAAAATGATAACTTTCACAGTTATTTAAAGTTTTGGTGACAAATTTTGTGTCTACTTAAAATTATTCAAGGGAATATAGATTTTCAAAATTCTATCTTTTTCTAGTTCATGAAGGAAGCTGTTTGGAGAACTGCATATTAAAAATACAGATTTCTGGGCTCATGTTCAGACTCAAGTCCTAGTCAGGGGGATGGCACCTTATTTTTAACATGATTCCTTGATTCCCAGGGATACTGCTGCAGCCAATCCCAGGATGAGGGTTTGTCTCCCCTGTGTCCACTTGCTTCTACTAACAGGTCTGCTGTCCCTGCTTTGCCCTCCTAGGGAGGACTCATGAAGCAGGAAGCGACAGACCATCGTGGAAGTGGTGCAGTGGCGACGCTAGGGTGGGAAGAACCACAGCACTGAAAGTTCCTGGGTGTTGAACTTGATGTAAAGCCTAGAACAAAGGCTGTTTTGTCCATTCACTTTGAAGGGAGGTTCACATCCCTTCCTTAAGTGATCTTTGCCTGGCTCATCTTAAAATGCAATATTTTTGAGCTCTCTTAAGAACTTTCTTACTGCAATTTTCTAGACTTACTAATCGGGATTAATATTGCCCAAGATCTACCTGAGGTCAGTCAAAACACATTAATTTGAGAACTGACTTCCAAAATTCGAACCCATCAAAATATCAGAAGCAGTCAGTGATTTCTAACCATTCTTCTGGATCTTTTGATCATAAAACATTCTCTCAGGACAGGAGATGTGGCAGTATGAGAGTCTGAAGAGTTTGACTTAATGGACTCAATTCGCTACACATAGCTAGGAGTGCACTGTCTTTCTCTATTCTTCTTTTATGTGAGAAATTTGTTGCCATTTCCTGTGTCCCAACAAGATAAATGAACTAATTTAAAATATTTTCTACGCCTCATCTGTCCACTCCACAAGCTGTCAATGGGTTTGGAATGGGAACTTGTGTGCCAGCAGTCCTCAGCTGGGAATAATGTTACTGTGAAAAAAAAGAATGTCGTTTCCATAGCAGCCAGAAGTGCCTTGCAAGTGTGTATTCACATTCTGGGAGGACTGGGTAAGAAAGTTGGTATTTGGTCGAGCTTTCTAAAGCACATTTTCTTGACTTAAATTATTCCTTTTTTTAAAGTTGAAGACATGGGAGAAAATTTTCAAGAATGGGGGAAAAAAGTTGACATGAGTTAGAAACCAAAACGGAAAGGAAAAATATTGGAGTTTTTAATTTAGAGTCCTAAAATTTAGAATAATAAAAATGAAAACTGGGAAATGTTCCAATTTCTTGGAGATATTTCTAATTCTACATTTTAATGTATTTTGTGCTTTAAATTATTTTTAAAAATCATGGCATCGTCACAGGTTTATTTTTTACAGTCACTTGAGTACACCATAATATTCCTCCACAGCACATTTAAAGGAAGTATATACAGAGCATCACAGTGACACACCATTTTAAGGCATTTTCATCACCTTTTGTACCAGGATCGAGTTCTTCACAGTATTTACTTAGTGGTATTTGTAGAGGAGGCAGAGTGAAAGAAGTGATAAGTTGGAAAGCGTTTTTATTGTTTCTGAGATAGTACAGACGGGTTCCTTTTGGATTTTCTGAACTTTTTTCTACTTAATAATACATTTTAACGAGTCTTTGGGGGAAGTCATAGCTTTACTACACTGCTTATCACTGCCTCCTGCTCACATGACAATACTCTTGTGAGGTATAATATTAAAATCATCTCTGGCTAAAAGTGGATTTTGGCTCTTAGCCTAACACTGAGCAAATAACCTTTCCGGTCCAAGTTAAATGTTCCCATAAGCTCCTTAAAACCAAATTTTCCTTGTTTAAAAAAAAAAGTTACTGAATATAATTCCCACAGGGTAGGGTATGGAAGCTGTTTAAATTAGACTTAAAAAAAAAATCCTTGCCGTGTTTTGCTGGCTTGGCTTTTCTTTTGCTAATAATTGACGCTTACTGCTTTGCTAGGTTTGGACTGAGAGGTCAGAATTCTCTAAGGAAGTTTGATGGCCCATCATTTGGGTTCAATTCTTCAACTTGAACTGTAACTTACAGCAGAATGCAGCTGCCTGCCACCCATTGCCAGTGTGCCTTCGATGGGAATCATTGCAGAATCTCTCCGAAGCACCATCTTTGTGCTTGATTGCGACCTGTTATTGTCCAGAACTCTAAAACCTCCAGCTCCCTCATCCCACAAGGCCAGGCTTTCTATGGTTTCCCCAGTAGGTCGGCCCAAAGGAGATGAAAATTTGTTAGATGCACTTGTAACGCCTTCAGAGTTTTCTGTAGGGATTTGACAAGGAGATTTCTTTCTTCTAAATATTTTAACACACAGCCTTTAAAATGACATTTACTTCTTCTAGGACCATTTTTGACAGTGGCATGTTGTAGTTTTATTTTTACTTTATTTGAAAACATCATTTGGGGTTTTATAGAGAAAAGTAAAATATTTATCTCCACAGTTTGTTATCAGCAGAGAGGATAGGCATTCTTGGATGGTGGAAGGTATTGGTGGAAAGAGTCTAGAAGCTATTTTGTGATAAAGGATTTCTTTGCATTTTTCCCTCTAGTCAAGTAAATTGCTTGTGGGTTCCTGCTAAGAGAAATAATCCCTCTGGTGCAGCTTTTAATTTGGTCAGGTATAAAATGTTTTCAGAAGGGTTAAGATTCCTTTACATTAGTGCCTGGTGTGGTCAAATGAAGGAATGGCTTTGAAATGGGCTAGATTTTTTTAGGATGCAAGGCTCAACCTTTCCACGGAAGGTTCTGGGCTAGTCAGAACAATAGTACCATTTCACTTGACTTTTAGATGTGTGGCATATCCCCTTTCCGATGATGGATATAACTTCCTAAGCATATTTCTCTTTGATTCATGTTGTGGAAGTTTATCTGTGATATACATCCAATGTACTCAACTGTCACTTTCAAAAAATAGGCACACACCACAGTATCAACTCACTGTCATGATTTCTCATACATGGCCACCGATACTTCACTGGCAAGGGGAAAAATTAATTATACATCCTGTTCTTGTAGGTAAAAGTTTGCAAGACAAAATATAATCCTATTTTTATAGGGCATAGAAGCATTTTATGAGCAGGTGGACTGAACTGTGAAAAGACCCATCATAAAGCCTAAAACTTAGGGAAGAAAGCGCAGAAACCTCCACTGCTTGGGGGCTCTATTTTTAATCTGATCTTCTGCTGAGTACATGAATATTTCAGGGGAACCTGAACAGGTGACTCTTCTTGCTCACAGATGGTTTTCAGTGGAAACTTTCAGTCTGTCATTTTCATAGAAATGGCTTTTACCCAGTGTAAGTCCAAAATGGAGGTCTGAATTCACTTGAGAGACATAGGAAAACCCTGTGTGACATTTTGTCAAACTTCACACAAGTTTAGTAACAGAATAATTTTCCACCGCACTAATATAAATGCTGATTTTTTTTTAATAAAAAAACTTTACTTAAAATCATTTAATTTTTCCCTCTGGAAGAAAGCAGAAATACATGTTTCTTGTATTTAAGAAGGGTCTGGGAGCCCAGATATCTAGTTGCTCCTATTTTAATGAATGCTAGCTAAATACATGATTTTACTGACCCTGCTTTAAAAAGTAGCTTACTACACATGGCTATTGCAGAAAAAAATGAAAATACTTCAAAGTCCTGAACAAAAACCCTGAATCTGGTAAGGAGATATCTTCTCCCATCCCTTCAGAAAAATAAATCCGAAAAACATACACTGATGCTAAAGAGTTAAGCTGTGGTCATCACACCTGCCACTGAAATGGGAAGCTAGGATTACAGAGTGAACATATTAGCTTGCAGCTGGGAAGATGTTGACAGAAAAATCACATGGAATAGTGAGGTGGAACAAGGGAACTTGCTATAGATTAGTTTAAGAAGAGTTCTTGCTGCTTCTCCTGACATAGGCCCCAGCCACAGGTTCAGCAAATGCTGCCACACTGTTTTGTGAATATGTGTTTAAAAATCACACTCTTTGTTCCACCAAGGGACAACCCCTGAAAACCAGTGTGTGCTGATTTTCTGCCCCATTTGTCTCATATAACCAAACTTTTGTGCCTTTGACAATTTGAAAGGAACTGATGTATTATCACATTCCCGCATTCTATTGCCCTCCCTCCCTCCCTTCATTCCTCCCCTCCCCTCCCCTTCCATCTTTTCTTTCCTTTTTTCCCCCCCTCTCATCTTTTAAATAAAATAGTAACAACGGCTGTGTTGAGAAAGCCTTTTATGTTTAGAGCTCTTCTATATCCGTTATTCTACTACTTCCCACCGTGATCATATGAAGTACAGCTGTAGAAACTGAGGCTGAGGCACATGGTCCTCACCCAAGTACTGCGCTCCCTCTCGGAGAGCTGGAACTCCAACTGCAGTCTCTGCCCGTTTCTGCCTGGCTGGTAGGGCCAAGGGGGCCGAGTTAGCCTGAAAATTGCTTAGATACTAGCAAGTGTTATGAGCCCTGAATCATATCTTTATTACCAAAAAACTAGAGGCCTTGAACTTTGTTTTGTCATTTTGCATTAATCTGACCAGAGCGATTTGAAGAGGATTCCAAATAACGTTTTTTTCTTTTTAATTTGCCATTGAAAAGTACCACCTTGGCCTCAAAATTGTAAGTGCTAAAATATATCTGTATATGCACACAGACAAAAGCAGTTCATATTTGGCTGCCCTGGAGCTTGCTGGACACCTATTGCATGGGGCTGCTTAGGGGCTCTCTCTTTATGTGTAGGCATACGCACGAGAGAAATAGAGGTGTGTGAATTTCAGGGTGAACTGGATTATTTTATCTTTAAAAAGGTAATGTGAATGATACAAGACCACACTTCAATTTTATAATTGCCAGTTTGCTATAAAGTAAGCAGCAAATGCCTCTTAGAGTATGAACATGTTCTTTCATACATCTGCTTGGATGATTCATTGTTCTGTTTGAAAGGATCTCACAGAAATGAAATTTTTAAATATTGAAAAAAACCATTAACAAATAGAGGGGGATTGAAAAGCTCATTGTAAGAATGCCAAGAATAAGTAAGATGTGACCTAGCATCTGAAAAATATTTACTTTTAATCAAAATTAACTTTTAAAAGAAGTTAATGTTCCCACCCTTTAGCCAAAGAGTTCGTTGCTGGGCTAGTCTAATATCTGTTTGAGGCTGGCCGACCAATTTTTCATGACAGAAAAAAGGTTGTATGTAATGTAGATAAGGTGCTGTTATTTTCATGAGGAAAATCTGCAGGCGTAGGAGGACCTTGCTCCTCTGTTGCAGCTATGCCTGGCAACTAGCCGGTGCAAAGACAGGGAAACTGAGCACGTACGTAGTGTGTTTGGTTCACTGTGGAAGCAAACCTGCCAGTTTTGATTCTGAAATGATAAGAGAGGGAAAAATAGCTCTAAAGATATCATGGTTTTGCACCCTATCCTTTTTTACCATTATTGTTAAAACACTAAAACAACCACCTTAACTGAAAAAAAAAAAGAAAAGGCCAGGATTCCACTAAACTAAACGTGATGTTCTTAATTCTTGCTTATTCATTGAAATACCTGTTCATGCGCATGCATGACTGTAATCACGGTGTTGATCCTAACTGTAGACATTCTCAATTGATCTGCATCAGAGGTTCTTAACTCTTCCTTTCATGGACTCTTTTGGTGGTTTTGGTAAAGCCTATGGCTCTCTTTTCAGAAAGTGTTTTAAAATATTTAAAATAAAATATGCAGGATTACAAAGGAAACAGTAATACTGAAGTGCACTTTTTAGGATATTTTAAAGTTTGTGATATGGTAGTTTTTTCTACCAATACCTTAAATAACAAGATGTGGCAAATCTATAGTTATATAATTTCTAAGTAATTTTGAGCATAAATAATTTGACTGTGGGGCTGAAGGTGGAGGGCAGGGTAGGGCAGTGGAGGAATTTCATGCTCAATGGTCCCTATTACCTGGCTGAAGGAATGGGCTCAGTTGTCTTTAGAAGGTGAGGAGTTGGGTTGGGGTGGGAGAGTGGAAGGTTTTGGAACAGATGGGGCAGCATTGCCTGGCTCTTACAGTGACTCTGGTAATATGCAAAGTGTACAGGACTTTTACATGTGCTGTTTCTTTTAGCCCTGAGAGCAGCTTCATGAAGAGTAGTTGCTGTTGTCATCTTTACTTGGCCAATGTAGCAACTAAAGTTTGGAGAAATTACTCACAAATAGATCACTGAAAAATATCAACCATTTATTAGCACTCAAAGGAAGTCTGCCTAAATGATTCCCGAAGTAATATCCTGATTAGTTATGTAATGCAAGGCCTCAATGGGGACAGCATGGGGATTCAGTTCCAAACCTTTGACCAGAGATGGTTTTACACCTTTTGACCCACTCCCTAAACTGCGAAAAATAAAAAGAATTTCTAAGTGACCCTTAGGGCCACTTGAGATTAGAATCTCCATATTTATCTTATCTAGAAAACAAATCCCCAAACTCACTGTTAGTGATCTTTCTTCTGAAGCAGCCATCTCAGAGACCTGAATAGAGCAAGGCAGGAGAAGGGGTGGACTCTGGACCGGGCAGTGTGTGTCACATGGGGTGCTGTACATGAACCAGCTCCTCCCAGGGCCACAGTTGTCTCGGCCAGAAGAGGTTCTTCCTCTGAAACGTCACCTGGGACACATCTGCACTGCATTGACTTTATAGCTTTTCATCACTGCTTCCTCAGTTTTCTTTGGAATCATGATGCTGGGGTATTTTAACTTAGGCATAAATTTTCTCAATGTCGAACTTGCGGGAAGATGGCGGCATGAGCAGGGCGGCGAAAATCTCCTCCCAAAACCATATATATTTATGAAAATACAACAAATACAACTATTCCTAAAAGAGAAACCACAAGATATAGGACAGCATCCAGCCTGCAGCTACACCTGTGAGGACTCAGCACCCTGCGAGGCAGGTAAGATACAGAGCTGCAACCTGGCGGGACCAGAGCACCCCGAACCCCAGCGCACCAGCTGGAGGAGAGGATTCAGAGCCGGGAGGGAGTGGAAGCACAGGCCGGTGAAATAACCAGCCCTGGTGATCTGCACCAGGAGCGCTGACACACATCGCGCAGTGTATCGGAGATTGGAGAGACAGAGTCTGCAGGATCTGAGCCTGGGAACGCACCAGGTCGTTGCAGCCGGCTCCCTGGGATAAAAGAAAAGTGCGTGTTTTTTTTTTAGCGGTCTTAAAGAGACAGGGGCGCAACGGAGGAGCAGGATCGTCCAAGCACACTCAGCCCAGCAGGCTGGGAGTCCTGGGGAATTTCGGACCCCTTGGATGGCGACTGGGAAAAAGTAGCCACACTGAGATTTCCCACAGAGATCAACAGCCTCCCATTCGTTCCCGCCCCGACCAGAGCTACAAAGGGCCCTGAGGAGCGGAGCGCCGTGGCTACGGAATACTGGAACAACAGCACCACCTACAGCATCCGCACAGAATCTACTCCCGGTGGGCGTTTTTTCTTTTCTTTTCGTTCTTTCTTTTTTTTCTTTTTCTTTCTTTTTTTCTTTTTAAAGTCTTAAGGAGCCCAGCTGACATACATGGCACCTACCAGCAACTACTTCTATCGCCATGAAAAGACAGAGGAATATGGTACAAACAAAACTTATCCAGACCCAGACAACACCAGAGAGGGAACATGAAGGGATGGAAATGCACAACCTTCCTGAAAAAGAATTCAGAACAAAAGTCATAACCATACTGATGGATCTACAGAGAAATATGCAAGAGCTGAGGGAGGAAGTGAGGGAAGTGAGGAAAGACACTGCAGAAATGAGACAAGCCATCGACGGGCTTAGCAGCAGACTGGATGAGATGCAAGAGACTTTTAATGGAATAGAAATCAGAGAACAGGAATACAGAGAAGCTGAGGCAGAGAGATAAAAGGATCTCTAGGAATGAAAGAATATTAAGAGAACTGTGTGACCAATCCAAACGGAACAATATTTGCATTATAGGAGTACTAGAGGAAGAAGAGAGAGAAAAAGGGATAGAAAGTGTCTTTGAAGAAATAACTGTGGAAAACTTCCCCGTGCTGGGGAAAGAAATAGTCTCGCAGTCCACGGAGGCCGACAGATCTCCCAACACAAGAGACCCAAGGAAGACAACACCAAGACACATAATAATTAAAATGGCAAAGATCAAAAATAAGGACAGAGTTTTAAAGGCAGCTAGAGAGAGAATAAAGACCACCTACAAAGGAAAACCCATCAGACTATCATCAGACTTCTCAACAGAAACCTTACAGGCAGAAGAGAATGGCATGATGTATTTAACATAATGAAACAGAAGGGCCTCAAACCAAGAACATTGTATCCAGCATGATTATCATTTAAATACAACGGAGGGCTTAAACAATTTCCGGACAAGCGAAAGCTGAGACAGTTTGCCTCCCATAAACGACCTCTACAGGATATCTTATGTGGAATGTGCTAGAGGGAAGCACTCCTAAGGCTAAAAAGATGTCACCAGACAAAATAAAATCATAACAAAGAAAGCAGACCATCGAAATACTAACTAAAGGCAAAGAATAAAACACCTAGTATATAAAGAATGCAGGAGGAAGAATAACAAGAGAGAGATAAAGATACATCAGGCTGTGTTTACAATAACTTAACAAGAAAGTTAAGTTAGATTGTCAGATAGTAAAGATAATTACATATCTATGGGTAATGACCCTAAATGTAAATGGACTGAATGCACCAATCAAAAGACACAGACTAATAGAATGGATAAAAAAGCAAGACCCATCTATATGCTGCTTACAAGAGACTCACTTCAAACCCAAAGATATACACAGACTAAAAGTGAAGGGATGGAAAAAGATATTTCATACAAACAACAAGGAGAAAAAGCAGGTGTTGCAGTACTTGTATCAGACAAAATAGACTTCAAAATGAAGAAAGTAGCGAGAGATAAAGAAGGACATTACATAATGATAAAGGGGTCAGTCCAACAAGAGGATATAACCATATTAAATATATATGCACCCAACACAGGAGCGCCGGCATATGTGAAACAAATACTAACAGAATTAAAGGAGGAAATAGAAAGCAATGCATTCATTTCAGGAGACTTCAATACACCACTCACTCCAAAGGACAGATCAACCAGACAGAAAATGAGTAAAGACGCAGAGGCACTGAACAACACACTAGAACAGATGGACCTAACAGACATCTACAGAACTCTGTCCCCAAAAGCAACAGGATACACATTCTTCTCAAGTGCACATGGAACATTTTCCAGAATAGACCACATACTAGGCCACAAACAGAACGTCAATAAATTCAAAAATATTGAAATTCTTCCAACCAACTTCTCAGATCACAAAGGAATAAACTAGAAATAAATTGTAGAAAGAAAACAAAAAGGCTCACAAATACATGGAGACTTAACAACATTCTCCTAATTAATCAATGGGTTAACGACCAAATCAAAACAGAAATCAAAGAATATATGGAGACTAATGACAACAACACAAAGCCACAACTTGTGTGGGATGCAGCAAAGGCAGTTCTAAGAGGAAAGTATATTGCAATCCAGGCCTATTTAAAGAAGGAAGAACATTCCCAAATAAATAGTCTAAAGACACAATTACTGAAATTGGAAAAAGAAGAATAAATGAGGCCCAAAGTCACCAGAAGGAGGGACATAATAAAGATCAGAGAAGAAATAAATAAAATTGAGAAGAATAAAACAATAGAAAAAAATCAATGAAACCAAGAGCTGGTTCTTTGAAAAAATAAACAAAATAGATAAACCCCTAGCCAGGTTTATTAAGAGAAAAAGAGAACTACACACATAAACAGAATCAGAAATGAGAAAGGAAAAATAACAACGGACCCCACAGAAATACAAAGAATTATAAGAGAATATTATGAGAATCTGTATGCTAATAAGCTGGAAAACCTAGTAGAAATGGACAACTTCTTAGAAAAATACAACCTTCCAAGACCAAACAAGAAACAGAAAAACTAAACAGACCAATCACCTGCAATGAAATTGAATCAGTAATCAACAAACTACCCAAGAACAAAACCCCTGGACCAGATGGATTTACCTCTGAATTCTACCAGACATATAGAGAAGACATAACACCCATTCTCCTTAAAGTTTTCCAAAAAATAGAAGAGGAGGGAATACTTCCAAACTCCGTCTATGAGGCCAGCATCATTTTAATACCAAAACCGGGCAAAGACCTCACCAAAAAGGAAAATTACAGACCAATATCCCTGATGAACATAGATGCAAAAATATTCAACAAAATATTAGCAAACCGAATTCAAAAATACATCAAGAGGATCATACACCATGATCAAGTGGCATTCATCCCAGGGATGCAAGGATGGTACAACATTCGAGAATCCATCAACATCATCCACCACATCAACAAAAAGAACAAAAAGGACATGATCATCTCCATAGATGCTGAAAAAGCATTTGACAAAATTCAGCATCCATTCATGATTAAAACTCTCAACAAAATGGGTATAGAGGGCAAGTACCTCATCATCATAAAGGCCATATATGAGAAACCCACAGCTAACATCATACTTAACAGCGAGAAGCTGAAAACTTTTCATCTAAGATCGGGAACAAGACAGGGATGCCCACTCTCTCCACTGTTATTCAACATAGTACTGGAGGTCCTAGCCCCGGCAATCAGACAAAACAAAGACATACAAGCCATCCAGATTGGTAAAGAAGAAGTCAAATTGTCACTATTTGCAGATGACATGATACTGTACATAAAAAACCCTAAAGATTCCATTCCAAAACTACTAGAACTAATATCTGAATTCAGCAAAGTTGCAGGATACAAAAGTAACACACAGAAATCTGTTGCTTTCCTATACACTAATGATGAATTAACAGAAAGAGAAATCAGAAAAACAATTCCATTCACAATTGCATCAAAAAGAATAAAATACCTAGGAATAAACCTAACGAAGAAAGTGAAAGACCTATACCTTGGAAATTACAAGACACTCCTAGGAGAAATTAAAGAGGACACGAAGAAATGGAAATACTTCCCATGCTCTTGTCTAGGAAGAGTAAATATTGTCAAAATGGCTATGCTACCTAAAGCAATCTACAGATTCAATGCAATCCCTATCAAAATACCAACAGCTTTCCTGAGTGAACTGGAAGAAATAATTCTAAAATTCATATGGAACCACAAAAGACCCCGAATAGCCAAAGCAATCCTGAGAAGGAGGAATAAAACAGGGGGAATTATGCTCCCTGACTTCAAGCTCTACTACAAAGCTACAGTAATCAAGACAATTTGGTATTGGCACAAAAACAGACCCACAGACCAGTGGAACAGAATAGAAAATCCAAACATTAACCCAAACATACACAGTCAATTAATATTTGATAAAGGAGCCTTGGATATACAATGGGGAGATGACAGCCTCTTCAGCAGCTGGTGTTGGAAAAACTGGACAGCTACATGTAAGAGAATGAAACTGGACTACTGTCTAACCCCATACACAAAGGTAAACTCAAGGTGGATCAAAGACCTGAATGTAAGTCATGAAATCATAAAACTCTTAGAAAAAAACATAGTCAAAAATCTTTTGGACATAAACATGAGCGACTTCTTTATGAACATATCTCCCCGGGCAAGGGAAACAAAATCAAAAATGAACAAGTGGGACTATATCAAGCTGAAAAGCTTCTGTACAGCAAAGGACACCACCAGTAGAACAAAAAGACTCCTACAGTATGGGAGAATATATTCATAAATGACATATCCAATAAGGGGTTGACATCTAAATTATATAAACAACTCACGCACCTCACAAAACAAAAAGCAAATAAGCCAATTAAGAAATGGGCAGAGGACATGAATAGGCACTTCTCCAAAGAAGAAATTAAGATGGCCAACAGGCGCATGAAAAGATGCTCCACATCGCTAATCATCAGAGAAATTCCAATTAAAACCACAATGAGACATCACCTCACACCAGTGAGGATGGCCAACATCCAAAACACAAACAACAACAAATGTTGACAATGATGTGGAGAAAAGGGAACCCTCCTACACTACTGGTGGGCAGGCAAATTAGTTCAACCATTGTGGAAAGCAGTATGGAGGTTCCTCAAGAAACTGAAAATAGAAATACCATTTGACGTAGGAATCCCACTCCTAGGAATTTACCCAAAAAATACAGCAGCCCAATTTGAAAAAGACAGATGCACCCCTATGTTTATCGCAGTACTATTTACAATAGCCAAGAAATGGAAGCAACCTAAGTGTCCATCAGTAGATGAATTGATAAAGAAGATGTGGTGCATATACACAATGGGATATTATTCAGCCATAAGAAGAATACAAATCTTACCATTTGCAGCAACATGGATTGAGCTAGAGGGTATTATGCTCAGTGAAACAAGCCAAGCGGAAAAAGACAAGTATCAAATGATTTCACTCATATGTGGAGTATAAGAACAAAGAAAAAAACTGAAGGAACAAAACAGCAGCAGACTCACAGAACCCAAGAATGGACTAATAGTTACCAAAGGGAAAGGGAGTGGGGAAGATGGGTTCGAAGGGAGGTATAAGAGGGAAAAAGGGGCATTATGATTAGCAGATGTCATATTGGGGGGGCACGGGGAGCGCTGTACAACTCAGAGAAGACAAGTAGTGATTCTATAGCATCTCACTACGCTGATGGACAGTGACTGTAATGGGGTTGGTGGGGGGACCTGATGTAGGGGGTAGTTTAATAACCATAATATTGCACATGTAATTGTAGATTAATGGTACCAAAACAAATTATAAAAAAATATCCAAAATGCATAAAACTCTGGTTTCAGGGAACAATAAAAAAAAATTAAGCCCCCCAAAAAGTATTTTCTCAATGTGGTCTGTACTGGTGTAATTGAAAGGCAAGAGGCAAAGAGGTGGAGGCAGGCCACAGAAAGAACAATTCATGGGTGACAGTTTCTAATAAGGGTCAGGTGTATTCTGTGGCCCCGGTACAGCTTCTGGTGCTCCCAGCAGGAGGCACACCCCAGCATAGCCGCTTGTGTAGTCATCAAAGAAAAATGATGGGAGCTCTCTGTTTTTCCTTTTCCCAGCCACTCAGATAAGTGCCATTCATTAAGATAACTAACTATATGCAGCAGGAGTGTATATAAATGTTCCTTTAAACTGTTAAAAAAATTACCAGTGGCAAGTTGGGTAAGAGAGAGGGGCTTGAAACCTCACTCATGTGGTCTGGTTCCTTCATTTCAGATTAGTGAATGGGATGTGACTTACTGTTCCACCCGAGGCTCATGAATGAATGCGGTTGCAATGAGTAATATAAAGAACAAGGATTTAAAAAACCATGCACACCCTCTCTAAAAGAAAGAACAAAACACTACAACCTTTCATGGTTGTTGGATGTTTGCACTGTCTCAAAACAAATACTGCCGAGGATAATTAGTCTTTATCTTTGATTTATTCTGCTTTTTTGTCAGATGTCTTTAGGCCTTCAGGCTCGAGGCCAGAAATAAATAGAAAATGTGTCCTAGTCCTTGATTTGATAATGCTAATAGCAAATCATATCTGATATTTATAATAAAGAATTTTCCCCCTCTCCTTGAAGCGGTAGAAAACTTAAAATCCAGCCTTCCTAAATTGTGTCAAACAGAAAAATTGTACTTCTTTTTAAATTTAACACTGAGAATTAAATTATTAAAATATTACCATTCCAACATTAAAAAAACAGTTTAGAAATCCTAAGTTGTATCTCCACAAATCCGGATAGATTTTTATAAGGAGGAGAGTACACACATCAGTGACTTTAGCAGGGCCTGGCTATACCAAAAAGGACAGAGTACCCTTAAAAATTTTTAAGTAAATAATTCAGTAATTCTGAGTGCAGTTAAATGCTTTCTTTATTCAAGGAAAGTAGGAATTTCTGTTTGATCCCTTGTAAACAATAATTTCAAATAATGAAGTTTCCTCTAGGAAACAGGTGTTCTTTAATATTAACACAAAAACAAAAATGCAAATACAAAGGTACTTAGAGTATGTTTATATTGTGGTTTAGGAGGGTTGCCTTCCCCGCCCTTCAGCTGAAGGATATGTAATGACACTTAATAAGTACTTAGAATAAGATTTGTTCTAAAGCTGTCTGTATGCAGTAATTGTACGCCCCCTTCACCCTTTAAATTTGAAGTAAACTTGAAGTTAAGGATGGAGCCAGAACAGGCTGTTAGAGAAATAGAAACGATAAGTGATTGATTTTTCTCAGCATAGATAAACATTGTGTATTTTGTGATTCAGCAAATGCTGCTATATACTGTCGGTGAAGTGCCCCTTTCAACATGAGATTGTGAATGTTGCCTTTAATATTTACTTTATTCGCAAATGCTGGTCCTATGTCTGGGTTTTCTGCCCAGCCCTGGTAGGAAGTGCAGATGGGAAGCTCTGTTTTCTGCTGAGGGGCTATAGGAAAGAAGGGCAGGAAGCATGCCGAGGAGAGCCCGTTTCCCCTGTGACCTTCTTGCCCCTTCACACCTGTCTTTTCAGGCCCTTCCCACCCCGACACCTCCCTTTTTTTTTTGTTCCTGGGACTTGCCCTTGTGCCTATGCTGAGCTGAAATTCAAACCCAGGTTTGTCTGACTTCCTGGTCCATGCTTCTAACTAATGAATACATTCCACGTAGGGAAGACGAAGGGTGTGTGGTGTTTGATCGAGGTACTCCTTAGATATGTAGTTTGTACACTGTGCCAGGTGCCTTTGGTAACAAGATGAGTAGAATTTGTCCAACCCCCAAAGAACAAAAAACGGACAAGCAGAGACATGCCTGATTAACAGGCACTCTTAGCCAAAAGTCCTTCTCATTTTCTGGGTGGGCTGGTCTGCCGAGTTGCTTGTTGCCTGAGGTTTAAACCTAAGCTACTCAAGACATGGCGATAAAGTAGTAGTCCTTTATTCCATCTAAAAATTGCTGCCATCACTAAGGCACTGTCTCTCACCTTGGTAAGGAAAGTGAGGTCTGTGTCAGGACACCGTTGTCCAAGGTCTTGCCTTTCCAGCCTCTCATTCATTAGCTGTCTTCACACTTGTTAAGTCAGTTTTGCCTCATGTTTATACATTCATCTAGAATGCCCTTTCTCTTTCCTCAGCCCACCACATGTGCACTGTGTGAAGGCTGCTTTGTCAAGGCGAGGCCCACCTGCTCTTTTTGGAGTCCCTAGTTCTCTAAGACCCTGCTGGGCCTCTTCTCTGAGCCGTGTGGCAGACCCTGTGTCTCTGCCACTGCAAGCGCAGCCCTTGTGCAGCACGTCCCCAGCACTGCCCAGGGCAGTGTCTGGTCTGGTCCAGAAGCATTGCACGTAGCCTCTAAACTGAAAGAAATTAATTACAGGAAACTTCTGACTTCGGAGAAACCCCATTTTTACTTTATTTCAGGTTCTCAGGAGCCAGCCTGATGGAACTGACCCAGCAGTGCCTTGACTTGGTGACTTGTGGCCCTCAGTTCCGAGCAGTGCACAGGTGGCCTGTCTGAGCTCCCCCGCCACACACCCTGAGCCATCCGAGCAGAATCATACTGCCTCCTTGTCCTGTTTGGTGTCCCTTGTGTGGCTGTCATGAAGCTCACCTTCTGTTGCCCCTTCTCTAGAGCTTCTCAGTAGGTGAATGGTGAGGAATGGAATGGGGTGGTGCTGGGTAACCAGCTGAAGCACACGTGCTGGCCTCACCTTTGTTCTGCCCGTCTAAGCCTCCTTCCTTCCAAATCCAAGAGCACTTCATCTGGCTCATTGTCATTACCACTGCAGAGATTTTTTACAGCTATTTTTGTAAAATGCCTGACATTTGCAAAATGCCTTTTATATAGAAGATAATTGACAAGCATTGAAATGGCTGAAAGAATGAGTCAAAGCATTATCTACAGTAAGGACACATTCATTTAGTCAATGAATATTTATTGAGCACCTACTATGTGAAGTCAGTGTTCTGGTGCTAGGATAAAAGATGGTTCCAAAAAGATTCCATTTAGTGAACCTCCCTGTGGTATATTTGCTGATCCAAAATGAAACAAAGTGTGACTGGGCTGATGATTTAGTACTTTTCAAGAGTCCGTTGTTCTTTGTCAGTTTGTGTTTGAACTGCTATGGCCTTTCCAGTTCTAGAATTCTTTTGTAGCTCTTATTTAACATTTCTCAGGGCCAACAGGACTCTCCAGCCTTGCTTTGAGTAAGTGTGGCCTGCTTCGTGATCCCTGACACCTCCGCCCATTTTCCCAGCTCTGCCTCTTGGCCTGGCTGAGCTCATCCTTCTGCCCTTTCCTCCTTGTCCTGCTACTTGACTTTTTTTAAGCTCCTCACCTCTTGCGGGGTGAAGCTCACCAAACAAAAAGCAATGAGATAAATGGCTTCTGATACATATCATAAATAAGAATTTAATTTGACACACTTGACATTATGAGCCACTTATTTTAAGGCTCTGAACTTGAAGTGTAGAAATAACTTCCTGGGGGAGGCGGTAGGTAGGGAGACAGAGGACTTAACCATGCATGAGTATTCAGAATTGAATTTTACTGTACCATTTCATGGTGTCTGCTATTTGTAACATCCTTAGACGGCTGAGATCAGAACAATTTTGTGTGGCACAGTGGTGTGAGATCGCATATGAATTGCTGCCTCTCACAAAAGCAGCCCAAACCCTGCAGTGCCAGCCCATTGTGGACCTCAGTTTTCCATGTTCCCTTTCGGCCTTCTCCAGCTGCTCTTTCGCTTTCTGGGTAAACTGATTTCTCTCAGTGTCAGTCTACCTCTCCCTCTGCTCCTTCTGAATCTTGCTCTCATATGACAGCTGTTGCAGTCTGCTTTTCCTTCTGCCTAAGTTGTTTATGTGTCTGTCACCTTCCCTGAACTGTAGGTTTTTGCTGGAACTCAGACTTCATCATACCAGTGTTCCCGCAGTGCTGGCCAATACTGGCACATGAGTAATTGATTAAAATATGTGGATAAACAGAACATGTATTTTGCAGGTAGAGTTTTAAAAAGAAAAGAGATTCTTCTTAAAACCTTTAAGGACTTGGAGCAAAATAAAAGTTTTGGCCTCAATCCTCGGTTTTCCTGCAACAGTAGTGACCAGCATTAACTCCAGAGTTATTCCCTGTTTGAGTTGGAAACATTAGCTTGCTGTGTAGTGGTTGGAAAAAGTGTCTTTGGAGAACAAAAGGAAAAAGGATTTAGCTAATGGATCATTATCATTACCTTGTTACTTATCAGATAGAGAAACACTAATTAAAATGTAAAGCATTTGTGCCTGTTTGGGAAATACCTGCCCATTCTTGGAAGAAAAAAATGAATCATAAAATTGGCAAAACAACGATAAAATCATAGTACAAATCATATTAAAAGGAACAAAAGGGAAGGGGATGTGCTTTGAACCTCCACCTCCTTCACAGCTCATCATTTCTTGATGCCCTTTGCCAAGCTGTATGCTCAAGGAATCTAATGATACACAAAGCCTCATTGCCAAATACTTCATTAATTCCTCAATCCATTAGGAGCCTTAATGGCCTATGCCACTGGAATAAGTATGGAAATCCAGTACCCCAAGAAAGTACAGTGCTCTATAAATCATACGCGCCTGAGGATTCTCTCAGCCCTTAACACAGAAGAATGAATGAAAAAACATTGTACTTCCTTTGTTCCCTTATGCTAGAGGTTCTCAGAATAATCCACCCCCTTTAACCCTTTAACCCTCCAACCCAGTGGTTCTCAAAGTGTGATTCCTGGATCAACAGCATCAGCACCCCTGGGAACTTGTTAGAAATGCAAACTCAATGCCCTCAGCCCAGACAGACCGGCACTCTGGGGCTGGGGCCAGCAATCTGTTTTTTGGGGTTTTTTTTTTGCTATTATTAATATAAAATTAGATGAGCAACATGATGGTTACTAGACTCCCCCTATTATCAAGTTCACACCACATACCCCATTGCAGTCACTGTCCATCAATGTAGTAGGATGTTATAGAATCACTACTTGTCTTCTCTGTGTTATACTGCATTCCCGGTATACCCCCACCCCACCCCCACCCCCACTACATTATCTATGCTAATTGTAATAGCCCTTTTTCCACCTTATCCCTCCCTTCCCACCCCTCTTCCCCAGTCCCTTTCCCTTTGGTAACTGTTAGTCCATTCTTGGGTTCTGTGAGTCTGCTGCTGTTTTGTTCCTTCAGTTTTTTCTTTGTTCTTATACTCCATATATGAGTGAAATCATTTGATACTTGTCTTTCTCCACCTGTCTTATTTCACTGAGCATAATACCCTCTAGCTCCATCCATGTTGTTGCAAATGTTAGGATTTGTTTTTTCTTATGGCTGAATAGTATTCCATTGTGTATATGTACCACCTGTTCTTTATCCATTCATCTACTGATGGACACTTAGGTTGCTTCCATTTCTTGGCTATTGTAAATAGTGCTGTGATAAACATAGGGGTGCATACATCTTTTTCAAACTGGGCTGCTGCATTTTTAGGGTAAATTCCTAGGAGTGGAATTCCTGGGTCAAATGGTATTTCTATTTTGAGTTTTTTGAGGAACCTCCATACTGCTTTCCACAATGTACTAATTTACATTCCCACCAGCAGTGTAGCAGGGTGCCCCTTTCTCCACATCCTTGTCAACATTTGCTGTTGTTTGTGTTTTGGATGGTGGCCATCCTAACTGGTGTGAGGTGATATCTCATTGTGGTTTTAATTTGCATTTCTCTGATGATTAGCGATGTGGAGCATCTTTTCATGTGCCTGTTGGCCATCTGAATTTCTTCTTTGGAGAAGTATCTGTTCAACTCCTCTGCCCATTTTTTAATTGGCTTATTTGCTTTTTGTTTTTTGAGGTGCGTGAGTACTTTATATAATTTGGATGTCAACCCCTTATCAGATATGTCATTTATGAATATATTCTCCCATACTGTAGGATGTCTTTTTGTTCTACTGATGGTATCTTTTGCTGTACAGAAGCTTTTTAGTTTGATATAGTCCCATTTGTTCATTTTTGCTTTTGTTTCCCTTGCCCGGGGAGGTATGTTCATTAAGAAGTTGCTCATGTTTATGTCCAAGAGATTTTTGCCCATATTTTTTTCTAAGAGTTTTATGGTTTCATTCAGGTCTTTGATCCATATTTAATTTACTTTTGTGTATGGGGTTAGACAGTAATCCAGTTTCATTCTCTTACATGTAGCTGTCCAGTTTTGCCAATACCAGCTGTTGAAGAGGCTGTCATTTCCCCATTGTTTATCCATGGCTCCTTTATCGTATATTAATTGACCATATATGGTTTGGTTTATATCTGGGCTCTCTGTTCTGTTCCACTGGTTTATGGGTCTGTTCTTGTGTTCTTGTGCCAGTACCAAGTTGTCTTGATTACTGTGGCTTTGTAGTAGAGCTTGAAGTCAGGGAGTGTAATTCCCCCTGCTTTATTCTTCCTTCTCAGGATTGCTTTGGCTATTTGGGGTCTTTTGTGGTTCCATATGAATTTTAGAACTATTTGCTCTAGTTCATTGAAGAATGCTTTGGTATTTTGATAGGGATTGCATTGATTCTGTAGATTGCTTTAGGCAGGATGGCCATTTTGACAATATTAATTCTTCCTAGCCAAGAGCATGGGATGAATTTCCATTTATTAGTGTCCTCTTTAATTTCTCTTAAGAGTGTCTTGTAGTTTTCAGTGTACAGGTTTTTCACTTCCTCGGTTAGGTATATTCCTAGGTATTTTATTCGTTTGAATGTGATTGTGAATGGAATTGTTTTCCTGATTTCGCTTTCTGCTAGTTCATTGTTAGTGTATAGGAATGCAACAGATTTCTGTGTATTAATTTTGTATCCTGCAACTTTGCTGAATTCAGATATTAGATCTAATAGTTTTGGAGTGGATTCTTTAGGGTTTTTTATGTTCAATATCATGTCATCTTCAAACAAGGACAGTGAGTTCTTCCTTGCCAATCTGGATGTCTTTTATTTCTTTGTGTTGTCTGATTGTGTGGCTATGACCTCCAGAACTATGTTGAATAAAGGTGGGGAGAGTGGGCATCCCTGTCTTGTTCCCGATCTTAAAGGAGTAGCTTTCAGCTTCTCGCTGTTAAGTATAATGTTGTCTGTGGGTTTGTCATATATGGCCTTTATTATGTTGAGGCACTTGCCCTCTGTACTCATTTTGTTGAGAGTTTTTATCATGAATGAATGTTGAATTTTATTGAATGCTTTTTCAGCATCTATGGAGATGATCATGTGGTTTTTGTCCTTCTTTTTGTTGATGGAGTGGATGATGTTGATGGATTTTCAAATGTTGTACCATCCTTGCATCCCTGAGATGAATCCCACTTGGTCATGATGGATGATCTTTTTGTTGTACTTTTGAATTTGGTTTTTGCTAATATTTTGTTGAGTATTTTTGCATCTACGTTCATCAGGGATATTGGTCTGTAATTTTCTTTTTTTGTGGTGTCTTGGCCTGGTTTTGGTATGAGAGTGATGTTGGCCTTGTAGAATGAGTTTGGGATTATTCCCTCCTCTTCTACTTTTTGGGAAACTTTAATGAGGATAGGTATTAGGTCTTCACTAAATGTTTGATAAAATTCAGCAGTGAAACCATCTTGTCCAGGGGTTTTGTTCTTAGGTAGTTTTTTGGTTACGAAAGTAATTTCTTTACTGGTAATTGGTCTATTCAGATTTTCTGTTTCTTCCTGGGTCAGCCTTGGAAGGTTGTATTTTTCTAGAAAGCTGTCCATTTCTTCTAGGTTATCCAGTTTGTTACCATATAATTTTTCATAGTATTCTCTCATAATTCTTTGTATTTCTGTGGTGTCCGTAGTGATTTTTCCTTTCTCATTTCTGATTCTGTTTATGTGTGTAGACTCTCTTTTATTCTTGAGAAGTCTGGCTATGGGTTTATCTATTTTGTTTATATTCTCACAGAACCAGCTTCTGCTTTCATTGATTCTTTCTATTGTTTTATTCTTCTCGATTTTATTTATTTCTGCTTTAAACTTTATTATGTCCCTCCTTCAACTGACTTTGGGCCTCACTTGTTCTTCCTTTTCTAGTTTCATTAATTGTGAGTTTAGACTGTAGATTGTTCTTCTTTCCTGAGGTAGGCCTGTATTACAATATATTTAGCAATCTGTGTGTTCAGCAGGCCTCCCAGGGCTTCCAACTGCCCTAACACCCCTGTGACATAACATGAGGAACATAAGATTCTCCTGACGGGGAAGCAGATGAACACATCCATAATGTCACCCAAATCTACCTTTCCTGATTCCATTTAACTCAGCCAACATTGGCTGAGTAGCTATTATGTCCCAGGCATCCTCACTGGGAAACTGTAAAGGTGAATGACACCTTAAAGTCACCCTGCAGTGTCACCTGTGTCAGCATTTTCCTGCTGTGCTGTGTTGGTCTCTATGGACGTCAGCTCCTTTTCCACTGAGTTCCAAAGCACCCTAAACATTGTTTCCCTAAGCTTCCTCGTTGGTCCTCTCAGACCTCCTTCATCCAGAGACTGGCTCCTCAGCCCTTTCCCAGCGGTCGTGGGCACCTCAAAGAGCGAGCTGCAGGAAGAATGGCCCTGTCTTTCTGAACCTTCCCTGGTCTGAAATGTCTGATAATCTTACTGTTTACAAGCACCCTTCTATCCCTGTCTCTCTAGAATTGGTGTCACCTCTATCCTCATTCATTTTAGGACTTAGGCAGCTACTTAGAGAGGTTCTTTCCCATGGAAGAAAGATTGAGTGAGTAGCTCTAGAGGAAGATAGCGAATCTCCATTAATAAAGGATTAACAGGAGTAAAAAGCACTCAAAATTTACCTCCCTCATAATGCCTACTTCCCTGGTCCAGGTTCTCATTTTCCTTTGCCTCAGTATTTCTGTGGCTTCTTAGTTTCATTTCTCACCTGTCTATCCTTTATCCACCATGCTGCTAGAATGATTTTTCTTAAGGCTAATTCTATCATTTCTCTGCTTACTCTCTTCAAATATGCGTTCATGGCCTATAGCAGGGGTCAGCAAACTAAGGCACGTGTTTGCTGTTGTCAAGGAAAGATCTGTTGGACCACAGCTGACCCATCGTTTGCAGGTTATCTGTGACTGCATTTGTTCTACAGTGACAGAGTTGGGTAGTTGAAATTGGGACTGTATGCCACTCAAGCCTGAAATATTTATTATTTGGCACTTCAAGAAAAAGTTTGTTTCTCCTGGTGTATAAGGTAAAGTTTAGTCTGTTTACATTTAACACATGGGATATTTGGGTTTAGTTTATCAATTTGCAGTGTTTTACTTTCGCTCCCACCTGTTCCTACTTCTGTTTCCTCACCTTCATGTCATTTTATGTATTATTTTTCCTTATTCTGTTTTTTTAAAAGTATTACTTAATTGGTGCTTCTACCCTTTTCCCAGACAATTCAAGAATGTTAGAACATTTCAAAAGCCACTTCTTCCTTTACATGCTGCAGTTGTCATCTATTCAAATTCTCTTTATATTTAAAACCCAGAAGACATTTCTGTCATTGTTTGTAAAATCAGTATTCATTTAGATTTATTCACGTATTTAGCATTTTGGTCGCTCTTCATTTCTTCATGTGTACTTCTGATCCTTGAATATGAAAAAGAAAGAAAAAAATCCTTTGTGTTTGCTCTCACATTTGAATGATAATTAGGCTGCATTTGGTCCAAATTTAATTTTTCTTCAGGAATTGGAAGACATTATTTTATTGTCCTTTAACGTTCACTGTTGCAGATTAGAGATCTGAGAGTAATTTTTCTTCTCTGGAAGGTTTTTGGGTTTTCTCCTTTTATTTGGGGGGGTCTAAGATGTGTCTAGGTGATTTTTTAAAAATTAATCCCACTTGTTGGGCCCTTTTTCAGTCTGAAGAATTTCCATGATTTTCTCTTTTTCTATTCCTCTAGAGTGCCTTTTAGAAAGATAATAGAACATCTGGATCTTGTTTCCATACTGCTTAGCATTTATGTCCCATTTTCCTTCTTTTTGGTATTTTCTTCTATGTCTGTGCAATCTCTAGACTATCTTCTAGTTGCTAATTTGATCTCCAGTGGGATATAATCCAATATTCAGCACATCTTGATTTTTTTTTGACAATAATGTTTTAATTTCCTAGAGCTGACTATGTTAGTTGTCACTGTTTTATTTTTAAATTGATGAGATGTATTTTGGGATCTCTCATAATGTGTACTGCACTTCTTTTAAACTCATCTTCTGTTTCTACATATCTGACTCCTGTGATCAGGTATTCTTCTATTTATTAATTCTATCACCTCTTATTTATGGCATTGTTTTCCCTCATATGTTTGTGAGTTTTAAAGTACCTGGTTGTATTTTAATTGTACATCTTGGGTGTCCTTTTTCTTTCCTCAGCCCAAATGAGAATCCACTTGCCTTGTTGGCACATGATGGGTCAGATCACAGTACTTGGATTCACATCAGATCGCCTCACCTGCTGCTGATGACTGGGGGCAGGGTGGGCTGCAGGGCTGGCCAGACAGTGGGTAGCTTGTCTTTAGGTATTTACTTCCACTCTTGGCATGAGCCTTGCCAGACCTGCTAATAGCTGTTTGCTTGAGATCCGCTCCCTGGAGTTTGTTGTGCCCTTTCTGGTTAGTCAGTGCTATCATGGTTTCATTCTTCTCCTAGATCTTTATTTAGTGTTTGGGGCTGGGGGTTGGTGAGGTGGGGCATAGCAGGGCTGAGTCCACTGTCTCAATCCAGTTAGTCATTGTGTTTATTTAAAGCCTTCTTCCCTCTGTGGACCCCAAGCATAACTCATTGCACCAGTTATCCTAGTTCCACAGGGCATTTTGTCTCTACCTCTTTTGTAGCATTTATGCCTTTGTAACATTCTGAAGAAGTGTCTTGTTTGTCCTAGTCTTTGCCCTACTGAGTTAAATTCTCTAGCCCAGACACACATAGGGGTTAAATTGCTAATGTTTTAACCAGGGTGGAGAACAACTGGTTTAGTAACAAGCAAGTGAAAATGGGGTGCAAAAATACTGCACAGACTGTGCTACAGGATGCAGAGGGCTCCCCTACTAGGTTTTGTGAAGTTCTCTATCTTTGCAAGAATCTATTTGATGCTGAAGACAAACTTCTCAACTTTGAATAGACATCTTCCAAAGCATTGAATTATAGTAGTTTGCAGTTAGTTTGACTTCCTAAGGTTAGTAGTTCTGTCCTTAGAAATGATCACCGCTGGTCTTCCTGGGAAAAAAGGCTGCTTCTCTTACTAGATTCTAAGGATTGAATTGTCATTGGGCTTAAGTATATTCTCTCTGTCTCCTTCCCTTTTTCTGGAGGGCCTCTGTTTAATGAGGAAGTTAATGGTGGAAGAGGTTGGAAGTTACCAGTAAATTAATCAGCTAAATCACAATACTCTTCACTACTCTTAAAAATTCTTAATTAGGAAAATAGGAAACAATTTCTCCTTTCATATATCTGACAACAACTGAACTTATTCCAACATTGGCCTCTACGTAGTAATCGTTAAGCTCTTAAAAGATGATTTGATTATGCCTGGAGGTCCCAATATCAGTTTTTGCTGTTATATCCCATCACATTTCAGATGATAGGAATTGATAAAAAGATATCAAAATACCAAGAATTACCAAGAATATATTGAAGGTGATACCAAGAATTGTCAAAGAGACATCAAGATAATAAGTATTTTATTAAGATTATAATGGGTCCTGTTTTAGTTCTGTGATCCCCCACCTTAGGCTTTAGGCCTTTCCCTCTGAAATTTCTTAATCAGCTAAGCCACATCCTTAACCCCATTGAAAAATGCTTAATTTTATGTTGAATATAGATGTATAGGGAGAGCATCCAAATGCCCAGAGTGTAGGGCCCTTATGGAGACTAGTGAGAAATGAGATTGTTCAGATGGGCCATGAAGGTTCTTTTATAAACTTCCTCTTCCATCTCATGTTGTTTCTTTGTTCGTGGAATGTCTTGGAGATAAGGAGAAGCCATTGAAGGACATTAAGCAGGGGGTGACATGGGATTTATGTTGTAAGGTCTCTCTGGCAGGCCTGGGGAAGATACATTGGAATGAAATGTAATAAAAGACGTTGAGACCAGTTAGGAGGCCATTACTATGCTGGGCAAGACACCATGGGCAGAGTAGCAGTTGGTAGATGGATAGAGAGAGATCAGAGCAAGATTAAGGTAGAGAATCTGTAAGACTGAAGTTGCTGATCAGATGTGAGGGCAAAGAAGAGTTAGAAGCTAAGTGCACATTGATTCTTGCAGGTCTGTGGTAAAATATTATAGTCCCCAAAAGGCATTGAGTTTAAGTACCTTTTCCGTTCCAGGAAGGAAAATGTACCTATAAAAGAAGAGCAGTTGTACCAACATTTGATCAGATTACAGACCTTTTTTAAATCTTAGGAGCAAAAGGTTGAACTTTGTGATCATCCTGTTTCTTCTGGTTTCTGAATCTGACCCTATGTTCTACATCCATATTTTTCTAACCCTCAGGAATTGTTCACAAGTCTTATATTCAGTGAGGCTGTTTGATTTTTCCCATCTCTCATAACAAATACACTGATAATGTTTAGGGCTAATTGTATGCCATTTAATTTCAGATTGTGATAATCGTTACTGCTATTTTTATTTTCATTCTTTCTTCCCCAGGCATAGTCAGCTATAGATATTCAACACAATTATGCCCTTTGGGGTGGTTTTCAATTTTCTCACTTTGGGAGGCATATTTTTGTGTCAGTCATGAAGGGTTTAGATTCAGATTATTAAACACTCAAGCCCCTAGTTTCCACGTTGGACCATTTCACACTTTACATTTCTTTGTAGATGGAAAACTTAGCCCATCTGTGTGCTATTTTCAAGACTTCATCTTATGTAGGAGAGGATGTGCCTGTCTTCCAAACCCATATTCTCTCTCTTGATGCTCAGAAAGGCCTGCTGTGCAGGAGGTAAAAGGAAAACTAGTTTCAGCACTCATGGGTGATTTACAAGAGCAGCCTTAGGCCTTTTCCTCAGCTCTGTGCCTGGAGAAACATGTGCAAAAGGGTTTGGCTTCCCGAACCAAAAGAAATCTTTCAACACACTTTTGGTAGTATGGGACCATCGTGGTATATTTCCTTGAAAAGTATGCAGCTCACATTACCACAGCCCCTCTTACTACTAGGGTCCCTGGAGGGTCAGGAATTGTTGATGTAATCAGTTTTCTTCATCTCTAATGGATATTTTTCTGTGAAGTGTGGAATTGTCTGAGTTACAGGGTTTGAATTGATGCTCTCTTTTGTTTTAATCCTCCAGAAATGCATCTTCTGCAGACACCGAGTTAAGAAGGTCTCTGGAGCCTGCATCCAGTGTTCCTATGGCCGCTGCCCAGCCTCTTTCCATGTCACGTGTGCGCATGCTGCCGGTGTGCTGATGGAGCCTGATGATTGGCCCTACGTGGTGAACATAACATGCTTTCGGCATAAGGCCAACCCAAATGTGGTAAGGCCTGTTCTTCCTTCTCTAATGCCAGAGCTGCATGAATTCCTTTCTGTACATCTCCTAGGGCTAGCATGGTCTACTCTGTAGTGTTACTCATTGTTGACAAGTCTAGAATGTGAGTTCTTTGAGGGCAGGGGTTATACAGTATTATTTACTGCTACTTGCCCAGGACCCATCAATATCTGGCATGTGCTGGATACAATAAGTATTTATTGAGTTGAATGAGTGAATGAAGAGATGACTGAGTAAAACTCTTAATGCCTGTTCTGGTTTGGGACCTATATACGGGGCTGCTGAGTATGGTGGCACAGATTATGTGCTTTACATATCCAGGATGAGAAGGAGACCATTTCTGGGAAAGGAGAGATATGAAAGCCCCACCTGAGATCATGCACTGTTTAATCCATGCACCTGTACACTCTGGCCTTAGGGTTTTCGTGTCTTCTAGAAACAAAATGCAGTAACATAGTAGATGAAGAGGGAGAGGGAGGGTAGTCACAAACACCTGGAGCCTTGCTGCCTGAGATGGGTAAGTTAGGGGCAGCATGGAGGAGTGAGGACCATCTCAGAAAAGCAGAAATGTCGAGGACAAGTACAGAAATCAGTTTTTTCCTGCCTTTTCCGTTTTATTCAGAACTGAACCTATTTCTAGGAAAAGAGTGTGTGCAACTATAGTGTGTAAATTTAACTTTAATTCAGTTTACCTGTCCTTGGTGAATGGAATATTTCCTCTGTTTGAAATGCTTAAAAATTATGACACTGTAGAGATGGTTGATACACCTTAGCTTTCCAGTTCACTGTCATTGTTTTTGGCTGCCAAAGAGGAGGCTAAAGCCCCAGCTTGGCAAGCTTGCTGCCCTATGCTGTCCCTGGGGGACTTGGCCACAGACTGTTTGCAGCCTAACATGCTTGTCCTATGTCTCTAATAACCTCATGTGAGCAATCTGCCAAGTCGTCACGGGTTTGAGGAGCCATGACCCATACACAACAGATCTCTTAGCTTTTTAATGATTCCAGCAACTTCTGTTGGTATCTTGAGAGATACTTAAGTTTGTGGGGTTGGGATTTTGTGTGGATGTGTGAGAATGTGCAAATGTGCAGAATGACATCACTGACTGCCACATCTATTTTAGTTATTTTCCATTGTTTTAGGTGACAAGTTGCATATTCATTTCTGCTTTTTCCTTATTGAATTGATGGGCTCACTAAGAATAGTAGTATGTATTCAGCAGAAAATATATTTTAGCAACTTAGAAAACACAGTAATAGCACAGCGTTGCCATAGTGCTGTGCAGTCCCTAGTGTCACCTCATTCGATGGCACGTAGGAGCGCCTTTTGAGCTGTGAACCAGGTCCTGACCTCTGGAGCCGGAGGAGTGTGTGTTCACACTTGGATCCTGCCAGTAGCAAATGATGACTTTGTGCAGGCTATCTCTGTGTCTCAGGGTCCTTGTCTGCAAACAGTAGCACACCTGCCTGCCCAGGTTGTTTTGGTCCATAGCACAGAGCCAACCCGCAAAAAGTGAGACTGTGTTACTCTGTTCTCGTACTATGTCTACTGCTGCTGGCTTCAGTGCCACAGTCCTGGGCCGCGTGAGTAGTAGCACCCCTGCTTCAGAGATGAGACACTTAAGTTCATAGAGTTCAGTCATTGCTCAGTAGATTAATGAGTGACAGGTGCTGGGGGGTAAATATCTTTTCAGCCCATATTCCATTATTTGCTGAATTCCAAACACCAAACCTTGAGTGGTGCTCAAAGTGTTCTGCTAAAGCTTTGCTTGGGATCATACATTCCCATTTTAATATCCTAAAGGTCTGTGTGGTTATTGATGATTATATTGAAATTTCTATTAAAGAGATCCAGGTGTTTAATCGGGACCCCATTCCCTTAACAGTGATGGGTGGTTCAGTCAACTTTATGTTACTAATGTGTTTCATAAATGATGATGAAAAAGAAAACCATTGACTTTGAGGTGATTTAGAAACTACTCTCCCCTACAGATCCACTTTAAGCTTGGTATGCTTTGTAAAGGGTGAGGAAAACATCATATAATTTATATTACATGGGGCAGTTTTTCCTTATGAAGGAAAATTTTTGGTGTTTGTAAATTTCCTTTGCAAAGTTCCTTAGGAAGGAGCACTGTGAACACTGGATTTCTGATCTGTATTGCTGGTAGCTATTACCTATTCATCATTTCTCAGTTAGTTTCCAAGTTTGGATTCTCCCCACCCCCCAAAATGTTTGGCAGCTAGCCAGAAGGAATTCAGAGAATCTGGCAATTTTGTTTAATAGTACTGTGTTTGCCCCTATTGCATTAAATATTCTTTCCTTTTCAAAGCATATAGTTTAAATTCACTCAAGCATTTCTCTTTGTGTAAACTCCGGATGCTTAGGGATATGCTCCCAAGAGCTAGAACTGTAGTTTGTCTGTGTTTTCAGCCATGCCTTGATTATTTGGGAGTAACGGGCAATTGCTGAATCATAGCAGTGAAAACTACAAAATAAAGTTCAGGCTAACTTGGCAGCCTAGCACAGTTGTTTCACAGAACAGAGGATGCCTGTACAACTTATGTGAAATTAAGTATAAAGCTAACAGTTGCTCACTAGGTTCTTCATTTTTACTCTCTTCAGGGTTTTTGTTTCCTTCATTATTAGTTTTTTATCTCTCCAAGTTATTTGCTTTTTGCAACCACAAGGACCATTCAAGGCAAATTCTACTCCTCCTTTAATGCCATAAATTATCTTAAATATACTAACTTATTCAGTGTTACTGAGCTCTGGGCATAAAATCATTCTGGATAGTGATATAAAAATTCATCTGATTTATTATAATGCATAATTTCATTAGATAGTAAGCACACTTTGAGTTACAAAGGTAGTATTTGAAAAATAGGTAGCTTTCAAATTCTTAAAGATAGAAAGGAGTATGTAACTCAGTGCACAACTAATCCCTATTATTTTAATCTAAATTTAAGTATGTATTTTTTAGTGTTTTGTCAAACACCTTTTTTGACTGGCACCTGCTGTCTTTCAAAACTTAAAGTTTCGTTTGCGTGTGCATGTGTGTGTGCATACATGTATTTATGTGTGCAGTGTTGTGGTATTTGACCCCTCTTTGCATGATCCAATGTGACGTGTTTCCTGGCTGGGTTCCACTAGATGTAATCCTAACCCGCTTATGTGGATATTGCACAGATGTGTGTAAGGAAAAGGCAGAGAACACAATGAATAGTAAAATGTTTTTGAAACTGGGAGTCTTGAAAACATATTCCTTCTCCAAAGCAAACAATGAACTGCTCATAAATTATGCAGTGCCTGCAAAGTTCAGCCACCACAGGGGTCATCTCTTCACACCTGGGTAAACTAGACAGTTGTCAGTGAAAGAGACACCTGAGTGATGGAGGGTAGTGGAGGTGAGAAAGATGGCAAGCACAGACTTTTTTTGAAACAAATTACTTCACTAAACCTTCATGTTAGATTAGAATAGTCCATATATGCAGTTTAGGAGCACAGAATCACTTGCACTTTATGGATTGATTCATTGCAGTGAACAAGGCATCTTTAATACAGTATCTTATATGAGGTACATAATTTTTATAATACCCTCACTTCTCAAAAAATAGGACATTTGGGAAATTTGTTTTCTTTGTAGCTTTGTGGGTTGTGGCTATTAACATGGGAACAGACATCTATTCAAAAAAGAGGAAGAACTTCTATAGAGAAAAAAGCAACCTTTGTTGTCAGTTTTTTTCCCTGCTATTTTTGTGTGTTTTTTCCTTCCATATGATCTTAATTAGATCATATTTAAGTAGATCATTCCTTTAACTGGATTATTTAACTAGATTTAACCAGTATTTTGTCTATTTAACTAGCACTTGGCCATCCATAGAAGCTACTTGGTATAAATTTGTTGAAGTAATTCTCTAATGCTAGGAAACAGGATTAATGGAGCAGCAAGATAACTAGTATTGATGCAGCATCTTTTGTGCAAGTGTTAGATATTTTACATGTGCACCTTGTTTCAGAGCAGCATTTGTTAGTGTGGATAATGGAAAGCCGTGGTTCTCTTGGCTCTGGTATTAGCACTTCCCACTGGGAAGGGTTCTCTTGCCTTTTGTTATTCTGTCCTTCTAGCCATCCTTCATGTTCTGTCCTGGCACTCATCTTTGTAATAGCACTTGAGTCCTTGCTCAGCACTTACTGACTTCTTTCTCACAGTCTCTGTGTCTTTAGGCCAACTCCTATACAGCCCCTTCTGTGCCGTTACTGTGGTGGTTCAGGACAGAGAGGACACCTGTGTCACACAGGATCTGATGAAGGGCTTAGAGCAAGGCGGCTCTTCTGACTAATCTATGCTTATATGCCTAACCTTTGGGTGCTAAAAGGGTGGGGATCCTTTCATCACTTAACTTAATACAACCTCTCCTTGGAATGCAAGGGGTTAGACAGTAGTCCTGTTTCATTCTCTTACATGTAGCGGTCCAGTTTTGCCAACACCAGCTGCTGAAGAGGCCATCATCTCCCCATTGTATACCCAAGGCTCCTTTATCAAATATTAATTGACTGTATATGTTTGGGTTAATGTTTGGATTTTCTATTCTGTTCCACTGGTCTGTGGGTCTGTTTTTGTGCCAGTACCAAATTGTCTTGATTACTATGGCTTTGTAGTAGAGCATGAAGTCAGGGAGCGTAATTCCCCCCTTTTTATTCCTCCTTCTCAGGATTGCTTTGGCTATTCGGGGTCTTTTGTGATTCCATATGAATTTTAGAATTATTTGTTCCAGTTCATTGAAGAAAGCTGTTGGTAGTTTGATAGGGATTGCATTGAATCTGTAGATTGCTTTAGGTAGTATAGCCATTTTGACAATATTTATTCTTCCTAGCCAAGAGCATGGGATGCATTTCCATTTGTTAGTGTCCTCTTTAATTTCTCTTAGGAGTGTCTTGTAGTTTTCAGAGTACAGGTCTTTCACTTCCTTCGTTAGGTTTATTCCTAGGTGTTTTATTCTTTTTGATGCAATTGTGAATGGAATTGTTTTTCTGATTTCTCTTTCTGTTAGTTCATCGTTAGTGTATAGGAAAGCAACAGATTTCTGTGTGTTAATTTTGTATCCTGCAACTTTGCTGAATTCAGATATTAGTTCTAGTAGTTTTGGAGTGGAGTCTTTAGGGTTTTTTATGTACAGTATCATGTCATCTGCAAATAGTGACAATTTGACTTCTTCTTTACCAGTCTGGATGCCTTGTATGTCTTTGTTTTGTCTGATCGCTGTGCCTAGGACCTCCAGTACTATGTCAAATAACAGTGGAGAGAGTGGGCATCCCTGTCTTGTTCCCGATCTTAGATGAAAAGCTTTCAGCTTCTCACCATTACGTATGATGTTAGCTGTGGGTTTGTCATATATAGCCTTTATGATGTTGAGGTACTTTCCCTCTATACCCATTTTGTTGAGAGTTTTAATCATGAATGGATGCTGAATTTTGTCAAATGCTTTTTCAGCATCTATGGAGATGATCATGTCCTTTTTGGTCTTCTTTTTGTTGATGTGGTGGATGATGTTGATGGATTTTCGAATGTTGTACCATCCTTGCATCCCTGGGATGAATGCCACTTGATCATGGTGTATGATCCTCTTGATGTATTTTTGAATTCGGTTTGCGAATATTTTGTTGAGTATTTTTGCATCTACGTTCATCAGGGATATTGGTCTGTAATTTTCTTTTTTGGTGAGCTCTTTGCCCGGTTTTGGTATTAGAGTGATGCTGGCTTCCTAGACTGAGTTTGGAAGTATTCCCTCCTCTTCGATTTTTTGGAAAACGTTAAGGAGAATGGATGTTATTTCTTCTCCATATGCCTGGTAGAATTCAGAGGTGAATCCATCAGGTCCGGGGGTTTTGTTCTTGTGTAGTTTTTTGATTACTGATTCAATTTCGTTGCTGGTGATTGGTCTGTTTAGTTTTTCTGTTTCTTGCTTGGTCAGTCTTAGAAGGTTGTATTTTTCTAAGAAGTTGTCCATTTCTTCTAGGTTTTCCAGCTTGTTAGCATATAGATTCTCATAATATTCTCTTATAATTCTTTGTATTTCTGTGGGGTCCATCATTTTTCCTTTCTCATTTCTGATTCTGTTTATGTGTGTAGTTCTCTTTTTCTTTTAATGAGTCTGCCTAGGGGTTTATCTATTTTGTTTATTTTTTCAAAGAACCAGCTCTTGGTTTCATTGATTTTTTTCTATTGTTTTAATCTTCTCAATTTTATTTATTTCTTCTCTGATCTTTATTATGTCCCTCCTTCTGGTGACTTTGGGCCTCATATGTTCTTCTTTTTCCAATTTCAGTAATTGTGTCTTTAGACTATTCATCTGGGAATGTTCTTCCTTCTTTAAATAGGTCTGGATTGCAATATACTTTCCTTTTAGAACTGCCTTTGCTGCGTCCCACAGAAATTGTGGCTTTGTGTTGTTGTCATTAGTATCCATATATTCTTTGATTTCTGTTTTGATTTGGTCATTAACCCATTGATTAATTAGGAGAATGTTGTTAAGTCTCCATGTATTTGTGAGCCTTTTTTGATTTCTTTCTAAAATTTATTTCTAGTTTTATACCTTGGTGATCTGAGAAGTTGGTTGGTAGGATTTCAATATTTTTGAAATTACTGAGGTTCTTTTTGTGGCCTAGTATGTGGTCTATTCTGGAAAATGTTCCATGTGCACTTGAGAAGAATGTGTATCCTGTTGCTTTTGGGTACAGAGTTCTGTAGATGTCTGTTAGGTCCATCTGTTCTAGTGTGTTGTTCAGTGCCTCTGTGTCTTTACTCATTTTCTGTCTGGTTGATCTGTCCTTTGGAGTGAGTGGTGTGTTGAAGTCTCCTAAAATGAATGCATTGCTGTCTGTTTCCTCCTATAATTCTGTTATTATTTGTTTCACATATGCTGGCGCTCCTGTGTTGGGTGCATATATATTTATAATGGTTATATCTTCTTGTTGGACTGACCCCTTTATCATTATGTAATGTCCTTCTTTATCTCTTGCTACTTTCTTCGTTTTGAAGTCTGTTTTGTCTGAATACAAGTACTGCAACATCTGCTTTTTTCTCCTTGTTGTTTGCATGAAATATCTTTTTCCATCCCTTCACCTTTAGTCTGTGTTTATCTTTGGGTTTGAGGTGACTCTCTTGTAAGCAGCATATAGATGGGTCTTGCTTTTTTATCCAGTCTGTTACTCTGTGTCTTTTGATTGGTGCATTCAGTCCATTTACATTTATGGTGATTATTGATAGATATGTACTTATTGTCATTGCTGGCTTTAGGTTCGTGGTTACCAAAGGTTCAAGGGTTGCTTCTTTACTATCTAACAATCTAACTTACCTTTCTTGTTAAGTTATTGTAAACACCGTCTGATGTTTCTTTATTTCTCTCCCTTCTTATTCTTCCTCCTCCATTCTTTATATACTAGGTGTTTTATTCTTTGCCTTTAGTTAGTATTTGTATGGTCTGCTTTCTTTGCTATGATTTTATTTTCTCTGGTGACATCTTTTTAGCCTTAGGTGTGCTTCCATCTAGAGCAGTCCATTTAAGATATCCTGTAGTGGTGGTTTATGAGAGGCAAACTCTCTTAACTTCCGTTTGTCTGGAAATTGTTTAATCCCTCCATCATCTTTAAATGATATTCGTGCTGGATACAATATTCTTGGTTCGAGGCCCTTCTGTTTCATAACGTTAAATATATCATGCCATTCTCTTCTGGCCTGTAAGGTTTCTGTTGAGAAGTCTGATGATAGTCTGATGGGTTTTCCTTTGTAGGTGATCTTTTTTCTCTCTCTAGCTGCCTTTAATACCCTGTCTTTATCTTTGATCTTTGCCATCTTAATTATTATGTGTCTTGGTGTTGTTTTCCTTGGGTCCCTTGTGTTGGGAGATCTGTGGGCTTCGGTGGACTGCGAGACTATTTCCTTCCCCAGTGAGGGAAAGTTTTCAGCAGTTATTTCTTCAAAGACACTTTCTATCCGTTTTACTCTCTCTTCTTCCTCTGGTACTCCTATAATGCAAATATTGTTCTGTTTGGAGTGGTCACACAGCTCTCTTAATATTCTTTCATTCCTAGAAATCCTTTTATCTCTCTCTGCCTCAGCTTCTCTGTATTCCTGTTCTCTGATTTCTATTCCATTAACAGTCTCTTGCATCTCATCTAGTCTGCTGTTAAGCCTGTCGATCGCTTGTCTGATTTCTGCATTGTCTTTCCTCACTTCCCTCACTTCCTCCCTCAGCTCTTGCACATTTCTCTGTAGATCCATCAGCATGGTTATGACTTTTATTCTGAATTCTTTTCAGGAAGACTGTGCATTTCAATCCCTTCAGGCTCCCTCCCTGGGTTGTCTGGTTGATTTTAGTCTGGACCATATCCCTTTGTCTTTTCATGAGTATAGAAGGGGTCGCTGGTAGTTGCCATGTATGTCAGCTGGGCTCTTAAGACTTTAAAAAGAGAAGAAAAAAAAAAAAAAAAAAAAAAAAAAGAAGAAAGAAAGAAAGAAAGAAAAAAGTAAAAAAAGAAAGAAAAGAAAAAACAAAAACAAAACAAAAAAGAAAAGAAAACAAAACAAAACAAAATGCCCACCAGATGTAGATTCTGTGGGAATTCTTTAGGTGGCGCTATTGCCCCACTATTCCACAGCTGTGACTGCGCCGCTCCGCAGGGCCCTTTATCGCTCTGGCAGGGGTGGGAAAGAATAGGGGGCTGTTGATCTCAGTGAGAAGTGTAAGTATGGCTACACTTCCCCAGTCGCCAGCTAAGGCGTCTGAAACTCCCCAGGACTCCCAGCCTGCTGGGCTGAGTGTGCTGGGGCGATCCGGCTCCTCCGCTGGGCTCCTGTCTCTTTAAGACCGCTGAAGAAAGCGCACGCTTTTATTTTTTCCTTCCCGGGAGCCGGCTGCAAGACCCCTGGCGCGTTCCCCGCTCAGATCCTGCCCCTCTGTCTCTCCAATCTCCGCTGCACTGCGCGATGTGGGTCAGCGCTCCCTGCGCAGATCCCCGGGGCTGGCTACTTCGCGGGGTGTACTTCCACTCCCTCCCGGCTCTGAATCCTCTCCTCCCGCCGGTGCGCTGGGGTGGGGGAGGGCTCGGGTCCCGCCGGGTCGCGGCTCCGTATCTTACCCGCCTCTTGGAATGCCGAGTCCTCTTGGGTGTAGCTGCACGCTGTGCGCTTTCCTGTGTATTCTCGTCTCTCTTTTAGGAATAGATGTATTTGCTGTGTTTTCGTAGATGAATATAGTGTTGGGAGGAGATTTCTGCCGCCCTGCTCACACCGCCATCTTCCCGGAAGTCTTCTTTATCCTTTACCCTAAGGTCTAGCAGTGTTTCTTGAAAAACCTTCTACGTCACTGATTACATTCTGTGCAATATCTAAATTGATTTTTTATTACTGACACTGGTTTTAAAGTTACTTTGAACCAATGCAATCTACCATATGTACTCATACATATTTGCTAAACACATATCTGATAAAGGACTTTTATCTAGAATATATAAATTATTTATATGTAAAAATACTCAATAAAAACATGAGCAAGTGGTATGAACATACACTTAGCCAGAGAGATGTACAGATTAAAAATATACACATAAAAAGATGTTCTATGCCGTAAGTCATTAGTGAAATGAAAACTAAAACCATAATGACATACTGCCACACACCTACTTGAATGGCTAAAATTAAAAAAACTGATAGTACCAAGTGCTGCCAAGGTTGCAAGTAACTGAAACCCTTATAAATTGCTGATGGAAATCAGTTTGACAGTTTCTCATGAAGTTAAATACACACTTTCCATATGACACAGCATATCAGTGCTAAGTATTTAACCAAGAGGAATGAAAACATATATTCCTGCAAAAATCTGTATGTGAATGTTTGTAATAGCTTAGTCACAATAGCCTCAAACTGGAAACAACCTAAATTTCCATTAACCAGTGAATGAATAAACAAATTTCAGTACATTCATACAATAAAATACTTAAACATGCTGCAACATGGATGAATCACAAAATCGTATTAAGTGAAAGAAGCAAAAGATAAAAGTCTATATATTGTGCAAAAGGTAAATTTATAGTAATAGAAAAAATAGCAGTGTTTTCTAGAGGCCTCAGTGTGGGGGCAGGAGGTTGACCACAAAGGAGCTGGTAACAAGTCTTTGGGGTGACAGAAATGTTCGGTATCTTGTTTGTGTTGGTGGTTACATGACTGTATACATTTCTCAAAATTCATGGTGACTATACACTGAAAAAGGGTGATTTTACTCTGTGTAAGTCATACCTCAATAAACCTAACTTTAAAAACAGATAAAGAGAACCTGGTAGTTACTTTTCCATTTGTAAAAACTTTTTTCAGAACTCAGGGTGGACTCATTTAATAGAGACAATGTCCATTGACCCTTACAGAGGTTATAAATAAGAATATTTAAAACTTTTTGTTTTCTTGGAATAAATTTGCTTCCTAGGAAATATTTGTTACAATTTCTCACAAATAACCTCTTTCCTTTGGACTTCTGGTCCCTTTTTTTATGGCTGTTGATTTTTTTCTATTCATACTTAAAGAGCCTGGGATCAGAATTTGCCAATTTAAAAAAACGTGTTTGTCTTATTAAATCTTTTAGTCCATAATAAGAGAAGGTGGAATTTTCCATTCTCTGTAGTTTTATGTGCTAGTTGGGTATTTGGTTGACTCTACAGATGGAGTTTCTGGGAAGTAGCTCTTGACTAAGTCCTTACTTCTTAGTTCCAGTTCAGAGCATTTTCGCCATATGGAGTCCAGAGTCAGTACTGGGGGAGCTCAATTGTTACCATACTGAGTGCCCCAGCATAGCGGGTGGGCAAGTTCGTAACCAGCCCTTAAGACAATGATCATGAAGTGACAAGTTAACAGAGGCCAAAAGGTAACCTACCTGTACAAAATAGTCCTCAGATCTGTGGAAACGTGGAAAATGCCTGCCTTGTGTAAAAGGAGCAGCTGCTACTCAGCCCCAGTCTGTTGATACCTTGTGGGAATGTGGATTCCTCACTGCCAAAGACAGCTTCTGATTCAAGAGAAGCCAGAAGCCCAGATTTTTAATGCAAAATCTCCTAGTTTTCTAAATGTTGGCAACTAATTTGAAATTTTAAAAATATTATGTGGCCCAACAATGTGTGGGCCTAACAAAACCCACCTGTGACCTACCAGTTTGTGACCTCTGCCCTACCAGTTTGTGACCTCTGCCCTAACAGTTGTCCCAGAGAAGGCCAGTCATTGGAAGAGGGTGGTAATAAATTGAGGTTTGCTCACTCACAGCCTGTATTAGTTTTATGAAATGCTGAACAGCTTCATTGTCTTTCACAGTGGTTATCTGGGGACATACAGAGATGACGTTTAAAGGCATTGCGTGGTCACTGTGATTGTATTCTTGGTATCTATTCTGTCCCTCCCCTAATGTGCAATACCTTCAGACCTTCTGGTATAATATGTCCCTTGGCCACATCAACAGACAGAAACTCAGGCCTGATCCAATCCGCACACAACATCTCCTGAACACACAGACCAGCCCACAGTGCCTTTACTGGATGAGGTTTACAGATTTTAGAGCTATAGGAGACCCTGGGGCCCAACCAGTCAGGTCCACTTATTCTCAGATGGGGAGATGAAGCCTTGTAGAGATGTGGTTTGGTCAAGGATGCAGAGCTATCTAGAGGTAGAACTGAGACCATACCATTCTCCTCGCTCCATCCCCTTTTAATTCATTATGTTACCTATAAAAGAAAACAACTTTCTGAGAGGTATTTTGCATTCATCATTTTTTCACAACCACTATTATTTATGTATTTTTATTATCTTAAGTAATTCCTGCCCTAGTTCCATAGAATAGTTCATTACTGTATGCCTCTATCCTCTGAACTCAAGATACATGTTGCTAATACCACTCATTTCATAGCTGTGTCAGTCAGGACTCTTAGTTACTAGAGGTAAAAAAAAAAATCAAACTTGCCTTAGCCAAAAACATTTTGTTAAACCTATTACTCCATTGGTGGCACTGACTTCAGGCACTGCTGGGTGCAGGGCCTCGAGGATGTTGTCAGGTCTCTTCGTCTCTCTGTGTCCCTCGGTGTGCTGGCCTCTTTCTTGGACAGCTTCCTCTTGGCCACCTGGGATGATGACCGCCAGCAGCAGCAGGCTGCCCTATCATGATTTAGTAACCACAGGGAGGGGAGTTCCTGCTCTTAAAATTTGCATATTGGTCCCAGAGAGAGCCTCTGATGGGTCCTTCTTGTGTCCTGGGTCTGCCCCTTGGGCCAGTTTCTGTGTCCAGAAGAATATGCTACTGTTCCATAGGACCTGATTGGATCTTGTTTCCACGCCTGCTAGGGGGAAGGATCAGTCACTGTGACAGAAGCCCTCACGAGGACATGGAGTTGGGGAGGTTCCCTAAAAGAAAGGAGTGGGACAGGAGGCAAGGGGCTGTTAAAAGGAGAATGTGGATGGGCAGGAGCATTGGCTGTCTTCAATAACAGCTAGCAGAGTGTGCTAAAGCAATTAAGCAATCAATATTGTTGAACCCCAGTATGATCGTGTTTGGGGAATAAAATAGGACCCTGCCCAGTTCCTGTGCATTCAGGCTTGGTTGAGGTGAAGGAAAGTGGACCCAGGGATGGCGGGAGTGGTCACTTATGCGAGGAAATGGAATACTCTAAGGAGGGACATAAAGCTGTGTCAATGGACAGGAAGGAGATGGGGTTGAGGAGAGTTGGAGGTGAGGCACGGGAAGGCTTTGATGAGTTTTGCACAAAGCCAGCCTAGTTCTTACCATGACAGAAGTAATTGCCCTAAGGATGGGTTTTTAAGTTATTAGAAAACTCCTGACAAATAACACCATTTTTACAGATGCCACACTTGGAGCCATTGCTAGGGGAAAGTGTCAATTGGTTTAAACTTTCTGAAGTTTACAATGTGTATGCCCCTTTGACTCAGTTATTCCTCTTCTCAGAATTCATCTTAAGGAAACATTTATACACTGGGCTTGTGCTTTAAGCTGTTAATTGTTGTTATAAATAGTAAAAAGATAGAAACAACCTAAACATCTCACAATATCAGATTGAGTAAGCAAAGAAGTCATTGCAAAAACAAACACAGGAATACTTTGCAGCCATCTAAAATGCTGTGCAAAGGAGTATTTAAAGAAATGGAAAATTGTTCATAATATAATGTTACTGGGAAAAACAACTTCCCAAATGGTTTATTGTTAACTAAATTTTATTTTCTTCTACTACACGCCACACAGTTGTGTTATCTGATTTAATCCTTACAATTTTGTGTAGTAGGCATTATCATTTTCCCCATATTCTTAACTTCTCTGAACTTCATTTCTTTATCTATAAAAGGCATATGGTTGAGAAAAACAGCTGGAAACTACATGCCTGGGTTCAGGGCGGGCTCTCTTACTTACTATGTGACTATGTGATATTGGACTATTTACTTTTTTCATCACAACCCACATTGAAAAGTATGTTTTATACTGCAACTCAGTATTCACATAGACACACAATGTAAATGGAAAGAAAAATTTGCAAACCAATACTTATTCTTACTACTTTGGATGCTTTCTGATATTTTCTTTTCTATACAATTCCAATTCATTCCATTCTGATTTATGTTTTTTTTATTCCATCTTATTTTCTTTAGGTGGTGGTTACAGTCCACCAAACACAACCCACTGATGGTATCATGTGTGGGACTCAGTAGACACTCGATAAATGGCAGCTGTAATTCTTGTTGTTATTATTATTATTATTGGTAGTGGCACTGAGATTGTTAGGGGAGGTGATTAAAGGCAGGGTCCTTAAAAAACAGATGAGATTCAAACTTTTTGAATCTCACCATATGCTTCAGAGTGTGGAAGTAGTCCATAAACACCAGACACATTGTCACAATTACCATAAATGTAAAAGATGTAAGAAAGCGAGTGGGTTTATTCTGTACCTCATAATAAGCCCAGTTGTCATTGGTGACAGTAAAACTGGAAATTTGGACTAGAGAGGCAGCCAACGTTCAAAGAAGTGAGTTAGAAAACTGGATTGGCTGACGAATTTCAGAGGTATTGGTACTCTTCCCATTACAGATGACAGAAAATTAAAACAAGGCTAAAGGAAGAAAGAATTTATTGGTTCACATATGAAGAGATTCAGTAATAGATCTACTGGCTTCAGGTACTGTTGGATCCAGGTTCTTAACAGAGTACTCAGAAAACTGTTTTCTTTTCTATGTTTTGGTTATACTTTACTACACTAGCTTCACTCTCAGCAGGTATTTCTTTAGTTTTCTTGGCCTCTGGCAACTGAAGCTCCACATCAGGAAGAAAGAAAAAGTTTCTCCTGCCAAGTTCCAATAAAAGCCTTGGGCCTGGCTCTCTTTGACTCACATTGTCCATCTTGGACCCAGTTGCTCCAGCCAGGAGAGTAAGTTGCTGCCCTTGGTCGGAATCCACAGAACTATAGGGGCTGGATGAGAACTACGTGGGTCGCCAAGGAAACCGGGTAGTTCCCTACTACTGGTAGGGAGAAAAGGTGTAGATGCACAGAAAACAAGAAGGGTTTCTTGTACATGATAGTTAGCAATAATTTAGAGCTGAACAGAGGATCAGAAGTCCATGAAGGCAGGCAGCAGGCCCCAGAAACCCAAATAGAGTGAGTGGTCATAAGAGGCTGAAAGCCAAGCATGACCCACAGGCAAATGGTTGAACAGCAAAAACCAAAGAATTCGAAACTCCGGTGACCCTTACACGTGCAGGAGATCTCGGCAGGAGCATCCTCCCGAGACAAGGAGGAAAGGAAGAGCCTTAGAGCAGGGAAACCGCATTGAATTAATGTGTATGACCACGTTTAATTAAAAGCAACTGGTCCTCAGGCAACTCTGGGCTAGGTAGGAGTATTTCTATGCACACACGATGAGGAAACTAAGGTCACACAGCTGGGAAGTGAGGGAGTCAGTATTTTAACACAGCTTTGTCCTACCCAAGCCCATACTCATATCTTTGCTTGAAATTTTCTTGCCATATTCTTTCTGATGAATTCCCGGTCACACTGAAGCTGGACAAGATTTATCATGTGTTTCTGGGCTCCCATTTCACTTAATTCACATCACCGCCATAGAATCCTTTAAGTTGTTATCGTAATTAGTCGTTAATATGCCTGTCAATGGTCTCAAAACTTTGTTGAGCATGTGACTCTATTGGTCAAATCTCCCTCCGGGGGCAACCTCCTCTCTATGTATTCTTATTTAGTTATGCTTACAAATGTTTATAATATGAGTATACTTACATATTTAAAATACTAACATTAGTATTAATGTCAGATGGTGAGACCCTTAAGGGCAGTGGCCGTGCGTCATCTTTATCCAGTACTCAGCACAGGACCTGATGGATGTCGTGGTGACAGGATCTCAAAATAAGCTTTTCCAACATATACTTCCACACATGGTGCTCTATTGCCGGTCACAGCTAGACATTTACTATATGTTATTCCAGGTAATGTACTTCTCATATTAACTCTAAAAGGTAGGCACTATTCCCATTTTACAGATCAGGAATCTGAAGTTCAGAGAAACGAAGAGTGCCTGAAGTCACACAAGCGGTGGCAAATTCATATTCTAACCCAGGTCTTCAGATCCCTCATGGATGTTACAGCCAAACACTCTGCTGAGATTCTAACACATAAAGTGACAACGCATTGGAATATTTTAAACTGATGCTGTTCTGGAGAATTTAGAATATAGGGCTACTAAATAATTAATTACTAACTAGATAGCCTTGTATTGTTGACATTTTTTCTGAGTTTTATGCTTTTCTTTCTAGCTAGGTCGTAAGGTTCTTTTGTGTACATGATTGATTATTTTTTTCTATCCAACCTTACATGGCTCAGATGCTTAGCAAATGTTTTTGGCTGGGTTATTTTTGAGAAGGACCAGGAAGGGTGTGCCTAGGAGTGTGGGGATGTGGGATGTGTGGGTGGAGAGGTATTGGGTACAGCTGAGGGAGGGGCACACAGCATTGAGGATGGACTTGCCCTCAGCCCACTCTCTGTGGACCGCATGCTATAAGCTGCTGAGCCCAGGAGTGGCCACGGAGAAAACTCTTGTTCCCGTTGCTTGATTAACATAACTGGAGTGTCTAATTAAAAACAGAAACTTCTACAGAATATTAGTTACTACGATTTCAAAACTCCATTAATCATTAGTAAGAGTTGTAGAGGAGCAATTACTTTGAGTGACCAAGGAAGTCTTTATAAAAAATTCTTCAAATTAAGTCCCAGCAAAAAAAAAATGGAAGAGTAAAATAAATGGAACGACATCCTTGAGGAAATGCTGTCTGCAGTGCTGACTAGAAGTTATGAAAAGCAAAGGGGCTTCTTAACAACAAAATAGAAATCAAAGGTGGGTAGACATATTGTCCTATTTTAAATGCAGCAACATAACAGATATAAGAACCAGGAAAAAAAAAACTTAAATGACATTGGAATCCAGAAATGAGAGTTTTAATTTGCTGATAGCATTTTTTTCCTCTACCATTAAATCATATGTGTTAAACAAGGTACCTACTTGGAAATGAGCTAATTTATCTGTTGTGTTTCAAAGGTGAAATGATGATATAAACTCCTTTTAGATATAAAAATTGGAGAAATTCCCATATATACACATGCCTGTGAACAACCCAGCTGTGCCCTCTAGTGATCATGCTGTCCTGCTGTTTTACGAGCAGGCAAAAAACACTGAAACAGGTTTACTCTGTCTGCGTCTTCTATCTCAAACATTAGCTTTCTATGGGGGATGATAGCTACTCTGGAAAATAATTGTTACTAGGAGACAGGTATAGTGAATGTAAAACAAAAATTCTTTATTTTTGTTCTCTGGTGAAAACTCCATTTTCTTCACTTAAAAATTTCTTTATAAAGTTGGGCCATTCATGAAACTGATACATTCCAGCCCACACGAGTCAGTTACCAACTGATTTTATTTAAGCATAAAGAATTTTTCACAGATCCAATATTGCAAATAAGTTGAATCAAGCTAGGGCAATCATTTTTTAAGAGGTAGTAACTTTTCCTTAGTACATGTTGTGGTACATGGTATGGCAAAAACTCTGTCAGGGAGGAAGGAAGTTTTGGTCAAATGCAAATCTTGGTTCATTTCAAATTTACCAGGAATATATGTGTAAAGATCTCAACTTATTGGCTCTGCTGTAAATTCCTTACACATAGATCTTGTATCTTTTCAGAACTTGGTATTTTGTACCGTATCTCAAAGTGTGCCTTGCTGACAGAAGGTTCAAAACAATTTTTTGAAATAAAAACAAATTTATAGAAAAGTTGCAAGTATTTGTTTTTCGAGACCACTTAAAAGACAGCTGTAGGCAAAATGGCCAGTCTCTAGAATATTTTAGTTTGTTTTTCCTACACTGATGTATTGCTAAACTTAAGCCTTACAACTCATTCAAGTTTGTCAATTGTCCCCAAAATGTCCTTTATAACAAAAGGTTTAATTTCAAGATCACATATTACATTTAATTGTTATTTCTCTTTCGTCTCCTTCGCTCTGGAACAGTTTTTCAGTCTTTTTGCTATATCATGATTTCAATAACTTTTGAAGATTACCAGCTATTATTTTGTACGATGTTCTACAATTTGAGTTTGATGTTTCCTTATGATTAGATTTAGGTCATGCATGTTCCATTGAAGAGAATATTAGAGAAGTGATGCTGGGTTCTTGTTGCAACCTATCAGGTGACACATGATTTCAATTTGCCCATTTTTAATGATTTCCACTTTCATCACTTGAAAGTGGGGTCTGCCAGGTGTCACTGCTGTAAAGTTACTCCATTTACTTTATAATTTAAAAGTGCTTGTTGGGTGTTCTTTTAGACAATGTAAATATTCTATTTTTCATCAAAATTTCAATTTATTCACTTATACATCCACCTTTAGATTCATGGCTAAATTTTATTCAATCAAACTCATTTTTATTCTGTCATCCTTTTATGCAGCTATTTATTTTGTTCAAAGTTTCTCCATTTTGGCCATGGGAGCCCCTGCAAAGTCACTTCTGTGTCCTTTTGACATGTTTCTATTGTTTTTTGAGGGTTTTTGTATGTGTGTGGTCTTTTTGGTGCGGGGAGAAGGTTATTGATTATCTTCCAATTTCCCTAACCCATCCCTGAAATCAGTCATTTTCCCCAAGGAATTCCTGGATCCTCTTAGTAGAGAATGGTAGTTAGAAACCAAATCTAGGCAGTAGGCACTCATGTTGCCCTCTCAGAACATAAACTAAGGACTAGATGTACATATGTGTATGTACACATACACCCCCACACACTTGCATCTATATTTATTTCTATACCTACCTATATTTATTCAAAACCATGAGCTCACATGGATGCCTCCAATTCTAGTCTTCACAGAGTTCATTCTAGTTGTCTTTTTTCCTTTGTTGTAATTCCCCTCTCTTTGCACAAGAAACTCGGCCCTTGTTTTCTTTGATATATCTACTTAATCAATATACCTAAATATTTCCCCTGCCACCCCACTCAGGCTCTGACAGTGTGTGCTCAGCTCCTACACCTGTTTGACCACCTCACCCCAGCTCTGATGCCAAACACCACCCTCAGGCATGGATATCCTCTTTGCCCAGGTGGCTTGCTGACTTGCCATTGGGAGCTGCCCCCTCGAATGCAAGGCCTGCTCAGCTTGCTTGTGCTTGACACCCTGTCCCAAACGCCTTACGTGTGGGGAAGCCCTCCTCACGCCACATGGGTTCCTGTGCCTGTGATTGTTAGGGGAATCAGCAATGGCCCCAAGAGCTATAGACTGGAATTTCAGGAGAGGAAATGAAAGGAAGGAGGAAGGGAAAGAGTTTTTTTTTTCTTTGAATGTGTTTGAATGAATGAATGGTGTATCGCTTTTCTAGGTCTGCTGTAACAAATTACCACAAACTAGCTATCTTAAAGCAACAGAAATGTATTGCCTTACAGTCTGGGAGGTTAAAAGTCTGAAATCAAGGTTTTGGCAGGGCCTTGCTCTTCCTGAAGGCTCTAGGGGAGGGTCTTGCTTCTCCTCTTCTTAGCCTCTGGTGGTGGCCAGGAATCCTTGGTGTACCTGGCTTGCAGCCACATCACTCCATTCTCTGCCTCTGTCATCATACGGATTCTTCCTGTCCGTGTGTCTTCTCTTCTTATAAGGACACCAGTCATATTGGATCAAGGGCCCTCTCCACTTGTTAAATAATTATATCTAATTATCTAATGAATGAATGGTTTTGAGAAATCAAAATCTGGGTGCTAGGCATTCCTGTCATTGGCCACTGTTAAGAAATGTTTCCTCCTGACTTGCAGATCTTAAGTTCCTCTGTCCTGAGCCCCCTTTTCTCCATACATTCAACTCTTGTCAGCCATTCCCATGGCTCCATGTAACATCTCTATAAATGACTTCCAGCGCTAAACCACTTCCAGCCTCACCCTCGCTCCTAAGCTCTCCTGGGTTGTCTCACATATTCAAAACCACATTTTTATTTTCCCTTACTTCCTAGCTCCACGACAAACTTCACCTTCTTCCATTTTTTCCATCATAGGTAGTTCCAGCCACACCTGCTGGTCATACTTGAATATGTAATTTTCCTTCAGATAATTTTTCCAAATCATCACCACAAATTCTCATAACTTCTGGTAACTCCTGTCTTCTTTCCATCTCCGCTGCCACTGTTCTAGTGAAAACTTGTTCTCTCTTCTGTCGTTGACTGCATTTGCCCCTAACTTCTGGTTCCAATTCTTACATTGCCCCTCCAATCTATTCTCCACAATATGGCCAGGGTGATCCTTTACATGAACAGACAACTTTTTATTTAAAAAATTTTGGCTATACCCCAACATAGAAAAAAATAGTATAAGGACCCCCATGCACTCACAGCCAGATTCAACATTTACCAGCATCTTGTCACACTACCTACTTGCTCAATCAATCCCTTCTTTCTCTCCTTCCTTCCATCCTCCTCCTCTTCCATCCCCACTTCTCTCCCTTTCTCATTGCTTTCCTTCCTTCCTCCCTACCTCTCTTGCTTCTTTCTCTTCTTCTTTTTATTTTTTATATTTTTCCAAATGCATGTTTATAGGGAATTCCTGGCATTATATAAGTTCATCTCTATATATTTCAGAAAACATCTTTAAAGAATAAAGAATTAGGATACTTTCTTATACAGCCACAAGCAAGCCAGGTTAAACCAAATGAAAAAGAATTCCTCAGTATCACCTAATCCTTAGTCCATATTCAGATTTCTTTAATGGTAGCAAAACTGTATTTTTTATATTTTGTGTATTTGTTAAAATAATCCCTTAAAAATATACATCATGTTCCAGATGGGGTATTCCTCATTCTTTTCAGGTGTGCCCTCTTACAATTAAACACCCTGGAGATCACAAACAGGCATGGGAAGATTCTGAAAGATAGAAAGAAGTAGGCAGATGGTCTAGGGGCCTTGGGACTTGAGGAAGGACCTGGTGATGAGTCCCTTGAGTTTCTTCACTGCCTCTCATATATTCCAGACAGTTTGTTGCCTCCAAACTGGACCTGTCAACAAGCATAGACAAAAAAGGGCCAGGAAATGTCTGTTCCCATAGTGAAAGGATCAGGAAAGGATGGCCTAACAACAGACAATCTTTTTCGTAATACCTGCCTTACTCCCACTAAACAACAACAGAAAAGTTGCCCTCTTCCTGTAGTTTCAGTAGAGTCAAACAGGAAGCTGACCTTCCATCCCTCCTTTGTCCCCCCATCCCCCATGGGAACAGGTGGTGGTTCTGATTCTGTAAAGTCTGTGAGACTTAGTGGGGAACTGGTCTTCCATCCCCCACTCCTCGGAAGCAGCTGCTGCTCTGATTCCTCTGCCTGGGTAGTGCTGGCAGGTCTGAGTGAGTTGCTGATCTTTCCACCAGAAGCAGGCATTGCTCCAATTCTCCTGCCAAGGTACTACTATCAGGGAGGTCCAGTGGTGCTCTGAGCCTCCACTCCCATCGGGGGAGAGATGAATGAGTCAGTTATTTGTTACCCTCCCACCCCTGGGTATCAGCCAGGCTCAGTGGGGACCAAAATTCTGCCAGCTCTTGCAGCAGCGAAGTGGTGTGACAGTGTCCTCTGCTTCCCCGCTGCCCGGCGTCAGCAGGCCTAAGGGAAGCTGAGCTTACACCCCTACTCACGTGCAGTGCCACAGAGCTAGTGGTGCCCTACCTTCAATGGGAAGGCATTAGCAGGGCTGGTTGACAGGTCGCCTGTTGCTGAACTCCCACCTCCCCATCTGCAAGGAGGCAGTGCGAGTCAGTGCTCCCCTTTCGTCTGGATGCTGCTGCCAGGGCCCTGAGGAAAGCTGAGCATGCATAACCATGCAGCCCTTGCACTATAGGTCATCAGGGTGACTGCTTGCTAAAAAAGATTTAATAGGACCCTGAGTCTCATAATATGACATCAAAAATGTCCAGGATGCAGTTATACCAACAAATCACACCTTGAATGAGAAAAGAAAGTCAGCAGATTTGAACACCAAGATGAATAAGATGTTGGAACGATTTGACACAGATTTTGAAACAACCATCATAAAAATGTCTCAACAAACAGTAACAAATTCTCTTGAAACGAATGAAAAACAGAAACTATCAGCAGAGAAATAGAAGTCATAAAATAGAACCAGATGGAAATCACAGATAGAAAAATACAGTAAGTGAAATAAAAACTCTGTGCATGGGCTCACTAGTAAATTGGAGATGGCAGAAGATAAAAATCAGTGAAATTGAAGACAGATTAATAGAATTTACCCAATCTGAACATCAGAGAGAAAAAAGTCTGATACAATAAATGAACGGAGTTTCACAGACCTGTAGGTCAATAACACAAGAGCTACCATTTCTATCATGGGAATCCCAGGAAAGGAGAGAGGGAATGGGACTGAAAACATTTGAAGAAACAATGGCTGAAAACTTCCCAGTGTTGGCAAAATGTGTAAACTTAAAAACTTTATCTTCAAATATGGGTCAGACAATGGCAGTTTCCTGTTTAAAACCTCTGCTGGCTTCCCCTGTGCCCAGGATCCAGAAATAGGTTTTATGATGGTGATTTAGGACTCTTACTCTTCAGTGCTATTAAGACCAGAGGTCCTGCCACAGAAAGAGGCAATGGCTTGGTTTAGTTCCCAGCCATGAGGCTGTGCCCGCCTTTTTCACCCCCCGGGTCCCAGCTAAGCTATAATCTTAGGCAGCAGGAAAACTTTTTTAAGACTCCTTTTACAAGTAAGGGGACCCTATCCATGGCACTTAATTCAGGCAGTGAGCGTGGTTTGGATTGCTGCATCCCCAACTCATCACTTCCGTGAAACTTTTTTAGTTGCCATTACCTGGCAGGAGACAAACTCCTCATAGCCGCGGTCTGCTTCTGTCCCTGGTGCCCAGCAGACCTTGAACCTGCTCTCCACTTTTCATTTCTGGTTCATGGACATGTTTATCTGATTATACAGATTCCTCTTTTACTCATGTATTCATTCATTCGCTCTTTTCTGAACAAATATTTAGTGAGCACATTATAAGCCCTTAATATTTGGGTAGAGAGCATATACCAATTAGATATAGACTCTGCTCTAAAGACACTTAGAATCTGGTAGAAGAGATAACCCAGGTACATTCATAAATGACCAGCATTTTAGATGTTTGCCATTTGTGAACCACTTTCCATGGTAAATAGCACTTTACTTGAACTCATTTAAGGTGAACGCTATTATTACGCTCTCCCATATTTTTTTCTTACTTGGAGGAATGCTGAGCTAAAGTGAATAACGCACCGAAGGCGGCACAGCTGGTTCAGGGAGGAACCAGGAAACAGGCCAGCAAAAGGAAATCAGTTTGCAACTGGACAACGGAATGACAGGCCAGTGCACTGGGCTCTGATGCAGTGGGAGATAAAGAATTTTAAGGACCTGGAGTAGGGGTGTGGTCAAATAGAAAAAAGTCAGTCTGAGTTGACCAATGGGCAGGGTGGGTCAAGTTAGGAGAGACCTTAGTGAGATTATGGGGCAATGTGGGCCCAGAGAGCATGGTGGTCAGCAGAATGGACCAGAAAGTACAGAACAGCAGCTCTTAGTGACAGAACAGAAACAGACATAGAGAGGACAGAAGCACCATTGGGATGGATGTCAGAGATCTCTGGACTAAGGCATGGGAGCTGCAAGCCTTGTCAGAGTTTAGTTACTAACTAGCTGTGGAAGCCTTTGGCGTGACACTTTACATTTACTGTTTATTTGGAGAAAAGAAACCAATAAGCCATTTTATAAAAATGTGAATTAACTGTCAACACTTGAACATTGGGGTTACACAAAAATCTGAATTTCTGACTTTCTAAAAAATGGGAAGGTCTCGTGACCCCGGGTCATGATCACACATGACAGCAATAGGCTTCATGCTGAGTGACAGCTGCGCCTCTAGCCAGGTCAGCACAGTCCTGCCCCCCATCCTCCTGTCCTGAGGGTCTGCCTCAATTGTGTCATTAATATTGTCTGTTTAGACCCTGTAGGCATTTGAATATTTTAGCCCTGGGCTATATGATTTTCCAGTTTCTTCCATTCATAAAGCTTACAAATCTGTAACTCTCATATACATATAGTTAAAAATGGGAGGGAATTGGTAACAGTAATAGACAGGCTTAAGAGCTTGCTTTGTGCACTATTTTCTAAGTGCTTTACATATTATTTTCTATTTAATCTAAAAACAACCTTTTGACATCAATATTATTTTTATCATTACCCCCATGTTATAAGTGAGGAACAAAGGCCTAAAGATGCTCATTCGCCCAAGGTCATATGGTGGCTAAGTGGTAAGAATTTGAACCCAATGTTCTGATTCCAGAGCTAATGCTTCTAACCATTAAGCTCTGCAGTGGGAAGGTCAGTGAATTTTGGAGAAAAGCTAGTTGGTTCTAGGTGCACGGGAAGGCGATGGCAATGTATCACCATCGCCGTGAAGGATATGAAGGTGATCAAGGGAGCATGCTACCCCAGGTGGAGGAGTGAGACTCCTCAGGCACTGTAAAAACCCAAGCCAACTGGTAGACCACCGGAGGAAGAACTGCAGTGTGCTCACAGTGGTAATGAAGCATTAAGAGCTGGGATGAGAAAGGCTTTGAGAAGGATTTAAGAATTAAGGGGGGAACAGAAACCAGGGTGACAGCTCAGGGAAGGGAAAAGGGTGGCATGGTAAAGCAAGACACATGTTAGCACTTTCCTTCTGCCGCAAGAAGCTACGTGTGCAGACGCGGGATCTGGCCTGGAGACAGGGCAAGTGAGGAGTGGGTGTACATCCATCAAATCAAGTTCATGAACTCTGGTGAGCAAATTGCTTTTATAAGACTATCCAAAGGTATCACTGAGCAATGGAGCTACAGGGAAGGCTCAATAACTATTTTAAATTGCTGGTTTATTAACTAGGGATATCTAAAATTATAATATATTTTAAGAAAATATGGGAATATGTACATAAGTCTTCAGGAACTTGTGACCTATGAAGAAACTTAAATATGAAACTACAGAGGCAAATTTTTCCTAAGATGTGTAAGTAAGCGTTTTCCTTTTTTTCATAATTTTCATTTCTCCTTTTTTTTCTCATTTTTTATTCCTTTGTGAGAAAAATACCTATGGAAAATTATTTTTAAAAATATAATTAGAGACTTCCGGGAAGATGGCGGTGTGAGCAGGGCGGCAGAAATCTCCTCCCAACATTATATTTATCTACGAAAACACAGAAAATACATCTATTCCTAAAAGAGAGACGAGAATACACAGGAAAGCGCACAGTGTGCAGCTACACCCGAGAGGACTCGGCACCCCAAGAGGCGGGTAAGATCCGGAGCCGCGACCCGGCGGGACCCGAGCCCTCCCCCACCCCAGCGCCCCGGCGGGAGGAGAGGATTCAGAGCCGGGAGGGAGTGGAAGTACACCCCGCAAAGTAGCCAGCCCCGGGGATCTGCGCGGGGAGCGCTGACCCACATTGCGCAGTGCAGCGGAGATTGGAGAGACAGAGGGACAGGATCTGAGCGGGGAACGCGCCAGGGGGCTTGCAGCCGGCTCCCGGGAAGGAAAAAAAAAAGTGCGCGCTTTCCTCAGCGGTCTTAAAGAGACAGGAGCCCAGCGGAGGAGCCGGATCGCCCCAGCACACTCAGCCCAGCAGGCTGGGAGTCCTGGGCAGTTTCAGACACCTTAGCTGGCGACTGAGGAAGCGTAGCCATACTTAACACTTCTCACTGAGATCAACAGCCTCCTATTCGTTCCCACCCCTGCCAGAGCGATAAAGGGCCCTGCGGAGCGGCAGAGTGGAATAGTGGGGCAATAGCGCCACCTAGAGCATTCCCACAGAATCTACATGCGGTGGGCATTTTTTTTGTTTTTTTTTGTTTTTTGTTTTGTTTTTGTTTTTTCTTTTCTTTCTTTTTTTTCTTTTTTCTTTCTTTCTTTCTTTTTTTCTCTTTTTTCTTCTCTTTTTAAAGTCTTAAAGAGCCCAGCTGACATACGTGGCAACTATCAGTGACCAAATTATACAGCCATGAAAAGACAGAGGAATATGGTTCAGACCAAAATCAACCAGACAACCCCAGAGAGGGAGTCTGAAGGGATGGAAATGCACAGCCTCCCTGAAAAAGAATTCAGAATAAAAGTCATAACCATGCTGATGGACCTACAGAGAAATGTGCAAGAGCTGAGGGAGGAAGTGAGGGAACTGAGGAAAGACAATACAGAAATCAGACAAGCGATCGACGGGCTTAACAGCAGAATGGATGAGATGCAAGAGACTGTTAATGGAATAGAAAACAGAGAACAGGAGTACAGAGCAGCTGAGGCAGAGAGAGATAAAAGGATTTCTAGGAATGAAAGAATATTAAGAGAACTGTGTGACCAATCCAAACGGAACAATATTCGCATTATAGGAGTACCAGAGGAAGAAGAGAGAGAAAAAGGGATAGAAAGTGTCTTTGAAGAAATAATTGCTGAAAACTTTCCCTCGCTGGGGAAGGAAGTAGTCTCGCAGTCCACCGAAGCTCATAGATCTCCCAACACAAGGGACCCAAGGAAGACAACACCAAGACACATAATAATTAAGATGGCAAAGATCAAAGATAAAGACAGGGTATTAAAGGCAGCTAGAGAGAGAAAAAAGATCACCTACAAAGGAAAACCCATCAGACTATCATCAGACTTCTCAACAGAAACCTTACAGGCCAGAAGAGAATGGCATGATATATTTAACGTTATGAAACAGAAGGGCCTCGAACCAAGAATATTGTATCCAGCACGATTATCATTTAAATATGATGGAGGGATTAAACAATTTCCAGATAAACGAAAGTTGAGAGAGTTTGCCTCTCATAAACCACCACTACAGGATATCTTAAATGGACTGCTCTAGATGGAAGCACACCTAAGGCTAAAAAGATGTCACCAGAGAAAAAAAAATCATAGCAAAGAAAGCAGACCATCCAAATACTAACTAAAGGCAAAGAATAAAACACCTATTATAGAAAGAATGGAGGAGGAGGAATAAGAAGGGAGAGAAATAAAGAAACATCAGACTGTGTTTACAATAACTTAACAAGAAAGTTAAGTTAGATTGTTAGATAGTAAAGAAGCAACCCTTGAACCCTTGGTAACCACGAATCTAAAGCCAGCAATGGCAATAAGTACATACCTATCAATAATCACCCTAAATGTAAATGGACTGAATGCACCAATCAAAAGACACAGAGTAACAGAATGGATAAAAAAGCAAGACCCATCTATATGCTGCCTACAAGAAACTCACCTCAAATCCAAAGATATACACAGACTAAAAGTGAAGGGATGGAAAAAGATATTTCATGCAAACAACAAGGAGAAAAAAGCAGGTGTTACAGTACTTGTATCAGACAAAATAGACTTCAAAACGAAGAAAGTAGCAAGAGATAAAGAAGGACATTACTTAATGATAAAGGGGTCCATCCAACAAGAAGATATAACCATTATAAATATATATGCACTCAACACAGGAGCGCCAGCATATGTGAAACAAATACTAACAGAATTAAAGGAGGAAATAGACAGCAATGCATTCATTTTAGGAGACTTCAACACACCACTCACTCCAAAGGACAGATCAACCAGACAGAAAATAAGTAAAGACACAGAGGCACTGAACAACACACTAGAACAGATGGACCTAACAGACATCTACAGAACTCTACACCCAAAAGCAACAGGATACACATTCTTCTCAAGTGCACATGGAACATTTTCCAGAATAGACCACATACTAGGCCACAAAAAGAACCTCAGTAATTTCAAAAATATTGAAATCCTACCAACCAACTTCTCAGATCACCAAGGTATAAAACTAGAAATAAATTTTAGAAAGAAATCAGAAAGGCTCACAAATACATGGAGACTTAACAACACTCTCCTAATTAATCAGTGGGTTAACGACCAAATCAAAACAGAAATCAAAGAATATATGGAGACTAATGACAACAACAACAACACAAAGCCACAACTTCTGTGGGACGCAGCAAAGGCAGTTCTAAGAGGAAAGTATATTGCAATCCAGGCCTATTTAAAGAAAGAACATTCCCAAATGAATAGTCTAAAGACACAATTATTGAAATTGAAAAAGAAGAACAAATGAGGCCCAAAGTCACCAGAAGGAGGGACATAATAAAGATTAGAGAAGAAATAAATAAAATTGAGAAGAATAAAACAATAGAAAAAAATCAATGAAACCAAGAGCTGGTTCTTTGAAAAAATAAACAAATAGATAAACCCCTAGCCAGACTCATTAAGAGAAAAAGAGAATCTACACACATAAACACAATCAGAAATGAGAAAGGAAAAATCACGACAGACCCCACAGAAATACAAAGAATCATAAGAGAATATTATGAGAATCTATATGCTAACAAGCTGGAAAACACAGAAGAAATGGACAACTTCTTAGAAAATACAACCTTCCAAGACTGACCAAGCAAGAAACAGAAAAACTAAACAGACCAAATCACCAGCGACGAAATCGAATTGGTAATCAAAAAACTACCCAAGAACAAAACCCCGGGCCTGATGGATTCACCTCTGAATTCTACCAGACATATAGAGAAGAAATAACACCCATTCTCCTTAAAGTTTTC
>JAVSCE010022583.1:0-70720 GCA_032199065.1 Smutsia gigantea | reverse complement strand
GGATCCATATCTGGCTGCTCTGGGACACAAGAAAGGCAGGCAGTCTGAGAGACTTCCTAAGAGCTGCTAATGGGGGAAGGATTGCACAGAGCTTACTGCTCAGGTGAAAGGACAGGTAGACAAAATTGGCTGGGTGCACCCTACCCAGCAGGTTGGGAGCTTAAACGATTTTCAGGCGCTGGCTGGCTACGCAGCTCCAAGGCTCCCCTCCGTGATATGCAGCTTGCTGCACCTTCTTCCTGGCCAGCCCCACCTGGCTCCCAAACCAGCAAACCCTCCCCTGGTGTTAGGCCAGCCAGACGGAGCCCGGCTACACACACAAAGCATAGAGGCTTATACCTGTGTGCTTGGCCCACTGGTTCTGACAGTGGAGACAGGCATAGCAGCTGGAAAACAGGACACAGCTCTTCCCTCCCCGCAGGCACCAACATGGCTCCCCTGTGATCCCTGACATTGCTCCAGGGGCAGAGCATCTCCAGGGAGTAGAACTTCTGGGCACTAGAGGGCACAACAGAAAAATATGAAACATCAAAGGAACCTGGTTCAGAGCAAAATTATGAAAAAATCTGAGAAAGATTTAAATGAAATCAACCTCATGAATCTTCCTGAAAGAGATTTTAAAATAAAAATCATTAACATGCTCATGGAGGTAAAGAAAAATATTCAAGAACTCAGGAATGAATTCCGGTCAGAGATCCAATCATTGCAGAACACAGCATCAGAAATGAAACATACAATGGAAAGTTTTAAAAGCAGATTAGATATGGTGGAGATGATAAATGAAATAGAAATTACAGAAGAGGAATACAAAGAAGATGAGGCACAGAGAGAAAAAATATCTTTAAGAAAGAAAGAATACTGAGAGAACTGTGTGACCAATCCAAACGGAACAATATTCGCATTATAGGGTTACCAGAAGAAGAAGAGAGAGAAAAAGGGATAGAAAGTGTCCTTGAGAAGACAATTGCTGAAAACTTCGCCAATATGGGGAAGGAGATAGTCTCTCAGGCCATGGAGGTGCACAGATCTCCCAACACAAGGGACCCAAGGAAGACAACACCAAGATATATAGTAATTAAAATGGCAAAGATCAAAGATAAGGACAGATTCTTAAAAGCAGCCAGAGAGAGAAATAAGATCACATACAAAGAAAATCTCATCAGGCTATAATCACACTTCTCAGCAGAAACTTTACAGGCCAGAAGGGAGTGGCATGACGTATTTAATGCAATGAAGAAGGGCCTCCAATAAAGAATACTTTATCCACCAATATTATACTTTAAATTTGAAGGAGGAATTAAACAATTTCCAGATAAGCAAAAGGTGAGAGAATTTTCCTCCCACAAACCATCTCTACAGTGCATTTTGGAGGGACTACTATAGATGGAAGTAAGATTTAATAGCTCTCAGCAGAGGTAATAAAACCACAGTAAAGAGAACAGTTCATTACTAAGCAAATGCAAAATTAAATCAACTATCCCCAAAGTCAATCAAGGGATAGCAAAGAGTAGAGAATATGATACCTAATATATAAAGAATGGGGGAGGAAGAAAAAGGAGGAGAAAAAAAGAACTTTTAGATTGCATTTGTAATAACATACTAAGTGAGTTAAGTTACACTCTTACATAGAAAGGAAGTTAACCTTGAACCTTTGGTAACTACGAATCTAAAACCTGCAATGGCAATAAGTACATACCTATTTATAATCACCTAAATGTAAATGTTCTGAATGCACCAATCAAAAGACACAGAGTCATTGAATGGATAAAAAAGCAAGACGCATCTATATGTTGCCTACAAGAGAATCACTTTAATCGCAAAGACATAAACAGACTAAAAGTGAAGGGTTGGAAAAAGATATTTCATGCAACTAATAGGGAGAAAAAAACAGGAGTTGCAGTACTTCTATCAGACAAAATAGACTTCAAAAGAAAGAAAGTCACAAGAGACAAGGACGAATATTACATAATGATAAAGGGGTCAATCCAACAAGAAGATATAACAATTTTAAATATCTATGCAACCAACACAGGAGCACCTCCATATGTGAAACAAATACTAACAGGATTAAAAGGGGAAATAGAATGTAATGCATTCATTCTAGGAGACTTCAATACACCATTCACTCCAAAGGACATATCAACCAGACAGAAAATAAGTAAGGAGACAGAGGCACTGAACAACACATTAGAACAGATAGACCTAACAGACATCAACAGAAATCTACACCCAAAAGCTGCAGAATACACATTCTTTTTCAAGAATAGATCAAATACTAGGCCACAAAAAGAGCCTTGGTGAATCCAAAAAGATTGAAATCATACCAACAAGTTTCTCAGAACACAAGGCATGAAACTAGAAATAAATTCTGCAAAGAAAATGAAAAAACCCACAAACACATGGAGGCTTCACAACATCCCCCTAAATAACCAATGGTCAATGACCAAATAAAAACAGAGATCAAGTAATATATGGAGACAAATGACAACAGTAGTTCAACACCACAAAATCTGTGGGATGCAGTGAAGGCCCATGCTAAGAGGAAAGTATATTGCAATACAGGCCTACCCAGGAAAGAAGAACAATCCCATATGAACAGTCTAAACTCACAATTAATGAAACTAGAAAAAGAAGAACAAATGAGGCCCAAAGTCAGTAGAAGGAAAGACGTAATATAGATTAGAGCAAAAATAAATAAAATCGAGAAAAATAAAACAATAGAAAGAATCAATGAAAGCAGGAGACGGCTCTTGGAGAAAATAAACAAAATAGATAAACCCGTAGCAACACTTATCAAGAAAAAAAAGAGTCTACTCACATAAACAGAATCAGAAATGAGAAAGGAAAAATCACTAAGGATACCACAGAAATGCAAAGAATTATTAGACAACACTATAAAAAATTATATGCTAACAAACTGGATAACCTAGAAGAAATGGAAAACTTTCTAGAAAAACATAACCTTCCAAGGCTAACCCAGAAAGAAACATAAAATCTGAACAGACCAATTACCAGCAATGAAATTGAATTGGTAATCAAAAAACTACCTAAGAACAAAACTCCTGGACGAGATGACTTCACTGCTGAATTACATCAAACATTTAGTGAAGATCTAATATCCATCCTCCTTAAAGTTTTCCAAAAATTAGAAGAGGCGGGAATACTGCCAAACTCATTCTATGAGGCCAACAACACTCTAATACCAAAACCAGGCAAAGACACCACAAGAAAAGAAAATTACAGACCAATATCCCTAATGAACATAGATGAAAAAATACTCAACAAAATATTTGCAAACCCAATTCAAAAATACATCAAAAAATCATCCACCGTGATCACGTAAAATTTATTCCAGGGATGCAAGGATGGTACAACATTCGAAAATCCATCAACATCATCCACCACATCAACAAAACGAAAGACAAAAACCACATGATCATCTCCATAGATGCTGAAAAAGCATTTGACAAAATTCAACATCCATTCATGATAAAAACTCTCAACAAAATGGGTATAGATGGCAAGTACCTCAACATAATAAAGGCCATATATGACAAACCCACAGCAAACATCATACTAAACCGCAAGAAGCTGAAAGCTTTTCCTTTAAGATCAGGAACAAGACAGGGATGCCCACTCTTCCCACTTTCATTCAACATAGTACTGGAGGTCCTAGCCACAGCAATCAGACAACACAAAGAAATAAAAGGCATCCAGATTGGCAAGGAAGAAGTTAAGCTGTCACTGTTTGCAGATGACATGATATTGTACATTAAAAAAACCTAAAGAATCCACTCCAAAACTACGAGATCTATATCTGAATTCAGCAAAGTTGTGGGATACAAAATTAATACACAGAAATCTGTTGCTTTCCTATACACTAACAATGATCTAGCAGAAAGAGCAATCAGGAAAACAATTCCATTTATAATTGCACCAAAAAGAATAAAATACCTAGGAATAAACCTAACCAAGGAAGTGAAAGACCTGTACTCTGAAACTACCAGACACTCATGAGAGAAATTTAAAAAGATACGAATAAATGGAAACACATCCCGTCCTCATGGATAAGAAGAATTAATATTGTCAAAATGGCCATCCTGCCTAAGGCAATCTACAGATTCAATGTAATTCCTACCAAAATACAGCATTCTTCAATGAACTAGAGCAAATCATTCTAAAACTCATATGGAACCACAAGAGACCCCAAATAACCAAAGCAATACTGAGAAGGAAGAATAAATCTGGGGGGATTATGCTCCCCAACTTCAAGCTCTACTACAAAGCTACAGTAATCAAGACAATTTGGTACTGTCACAAGAACAGAACAATAGACCAATGGAACAGACTAACGAGCCCAGATATAAACCCAACCGTGTATGATCAACTAATATACAATAAAGGAGCAATGGACATATGATGGGAAAATGACAGCCTCTTCAACAACTGGTGTTGGCAAAACTGGACAGCTACATGCAAGAAAATGAAACAGGATTATTGTTTAACCCCATACACAAAAGTAAACTCAGAATGGATCAAAGACCTGAATGTAAGTCATGAAACCATAAAACTCTTAGAAGACAACATAGGCAAAAATCTCCTAAATATAAACATGAGCAACTTCTTCCTGAACGCATCTCATCAAGCAAGGGAAACAAAAGCAAAAATGAAACCATGGGACTTCACCAAACTAAAAAGCTTCTACGGCAAGGAAACCATCAACAGAACAAAAAGGCATCCTACAGTATGGGAGAATATATTTGTAAACAACATATCCGACAAGCGGTTAACATCCAAAATATATAAAGAACTCACATGTCTCAACACCCAAAGAGCAAATAACCTTATTAAAAAATGGGCGGAGGATATGAACAGACAATTCTCCAAAGAAGAAATTCAGATGGCCAACAGGCAAATGAAAATACACTCCACATCACTAATCATCAGGGAAATGCAACTTAAAACCACAATGAGATATCACCTCACACCAGTAAGGAGGGTCACCATCGAAAAGACTAAGAACAGCATATGCTGGGAAGGATGAGGAGAAATGGAAACCCTCCTACACTGCTGGTGGGAATGTAAGCTAGTTAACCATTGTGGAGAGCAATATGGAGGTTCCTCAAAAAACTAAAAATAGAAATACCATTTGACCCGGGAATCCCATTCCTTGGAATTTACCCAAAGAATACAAGTTCTCAGATTCAAAAAGACATATGCACCCCTATGTTCATCACAGCACTATTTACAATAGCCAAGATATGGAAACAACCTAAGTGTCCATCAGTAGATGAATGGATAAAGAAGATGTGGTACATATGCACAATGCAATACTATTCAGCCATAAGAAAGAAACAAATCCTACCATTTGCAACAACATGGATGGAGCTGGAGGATATTATGCTCAGTGAAATAAGCCAGGTAGGTGGAGAGAGACAAATGCCAAATGATTTCGCTCAATTATGGAGTATAACAATGAAGCAAAACTGAAGGAACAAAACAGCAGCCGACTCACAGACTCCAAGAAGGGACTAGTGGTTACCAAAGGGGAGAGGTGTGGGAGGGCATGTCGGGAGGGAGTGAGATGGGAATTGAGGGGTATTATATTTAGTACACATGGGGTTAGGGGTCACAGGGAAAACAGTGCAGCACTGAGAAGGCAAATAGTGAATCTGTGGCATCTTACTACACTGATGGACAGTGACTGCAATGGGGTATGGGTGGGACTTGATAATATGGGTAAATGTAGTAACCACATTGTTTTTTCATGTGAAACCTTCATAAGAGTGTATATCACTAACACCTTTATAAAAAATTTAAAATAATAAATACAAGGTCATTTTTGAAAAAAAAGAAAGAGAAAAGCATAGATATCCCAAGTTGAAGGTGTGCAAATTTATTTTACCTCTTCTGAAAATGTGTCCTCCAATTCATCCTCTCCTGGTCACACAATGTGGGTGGTTATAGAGAGAGCAGGGTATAACCGTGTGGTGCAAATATCCATCAGGCTTCAGTAAATAATGCATCCCTTTAGAATACTGATGTGTTTTCTATGGTTTGTTGGCTATGGGGGGATAATAAAATCTCTCAAATTACTACTAAACCAAATTAGTTTTTGTCTGCTTTCAAGATATCCAAAGGGCCTCCATAATGTGAGGAGGAGTGTTGTTTCCATGAGTGCTGGACGAAATCACAGAATGGCTGAGTATTATTTGCTCTATACCCGACCTGCAGGGAGACTGTATACACACATACACACACACACACACACACACACACACACACACACACACACAGTTTAAACAGATTCATGTTTTCCTTTTTCAAGATCACTAAAGTTTAACAAGGTTATTAATTTCCCTTCTTTATTGTACTAGCACCAAGATAGCCAACAGTTTTTGAGGCTTTTCTCTTTTTTTTGTAGAATTTTACTTCATTTGGAATCTTACAGTTTACTCCATAAGCCCTTTAATGAATACCATGATTACAGATAAAACATAAGGGGAGCTGTAACTGTTTTATGTTGACACAGTGATCATTCTGGTCTGAGTTACTATTTTAAGTCACAGTGTTAAAGATCATGGACTCAAGAGCTAAACTGCCTGGGTTCACAATCATGATTCTACTATTAACCAGGTGTATGACTTTCAGCAAATTCCTTCTCCTCAGCAGAAAACGGGGATAATAACAGTACCAACCTCAGACCATTGTTCTGAGAATTAAATTAATTGATCTTTGTCAATTAATTTAATTAGAACAGTGCCTTGCACATAGTAAATACTATATATGTGTTTGATACATACAATAAAAAAATAATAATACGTCTGACCAAATACTGAACTTTTGCCAATGAACTAAGCAGTAAAATGGAAAAACCAATTACAATGTGCTCAAAAGCTAATTAAACTTCAAATTAAATGTTTTATAGCTATATATCAATAAGAAACATACTGCTGCAAGGAAATTTTTTATGTCAATACATTATCGCCTGCTTCGGAGATGTTTATAAAAATGTGCTAAATCTATATAATATATAGAAAACAAATATGAGATAAATAGATAACTTCAGTTACTCTATTTGGCAAGCACAAATATAAAATAGTTCGTGCATATTTTCATTTGCTTAGCTAAAGTTAAGTCATATGACCATGAAGATTAAACTTCTTTGGAAATTAACAGTGTAATAATCCATCATTGTGAACTTTCATAGAATAGTGCTGTCAGACAAAAAAAAAGCATACAGATCTTTTAAAACCAATTTTTAGTAATAGAATCTATTAAAAAATTAGGGTTGTCAGCAAGAAACATAGCTATTTTTCAAGATGCCCACATCTCTAAAGTACTCATAAAGCAGTGAGAGATAATAACAGAAACAAAAAGTGCCTGATGGCATACCCATTATTCTTTGGAATTTTTTTCCTTTCCTATTTTTTTTGGATGATAATCTGGGTAGAAGGAGTGGTGGTTATATACTTCAGACATCTGAAAATGTAAAAGTTGCCTTTAGCCACACTAAATTCTCTTCTCTGAATCGCTATATTAAAGTTTCATTAACTTTCAGTTCTGTGCTCTGCTGCATATTGCAATTTCATACCCACCACACACAGCACCACCCTTCAGAAGGAGGTTTTAAGACATTTTACACCCAGCCTTATTCCATAAATGATTAGGGGGATAGTGAAATCCTTACAATGTAATATGACAAAATAAAATTTCAAATAGCTGAATGGGACTTCTGGTTAAACATGGCAGATTAATCTATCAGGCCTTTTGTCTCCCCTCCCTCGCAAAACACATGCCAGTAAAGAAACAGACAATCTTCCAGGACAAAGAGAAAATTAGAAACATTTCAATAATGTTGGAGGAGCAATTACTAGTTTGACAGAGCAGAGAAAGCTACTGGTCAAGTGCCTATCAGTGGGCTACCAGTGAGAGGTGAGCCAATTTATGCACAAAACTCAAGGCAGGCCAGGTAAACCAAGGACAGAGAGAGTGAGGAGTAGAGTATAAACAGGAGAGCTGGGTGAAGTCTCCCTATGGAGCAATTCAAACCCCCAGGCCTCCACCCTTATGCAATGCAGCCAGGTTATTTTCTGGAGAAACTGATCTTCAGGGGCTTAAGAATTAGTTACTATCAAGGGAAAGTGGAATGAAAATCAGGGCTGAACACAGAGTGTCTGAGTGAAAATTTGCAAACTAAAAAACACTAGGACTCTAAGGTCTATTCCCTTGTTCTGCTCCCATATATCGGGCCCAACTTCCCCATCCAAGAGTTTGAAAGAGTTTCTTCTGGAAAAACTAAGCCTTTCTAAAAAAAAAGACTTCAACACACTCAATATCTCTGAGTGCCCTGATGAAGCAATTTGCTATTTCATCACCATAGAGCCAAAATACTCTGCCAATAGGCTGTATACACAAAGAAAGGTGCTAATCGGTATGTCAAGACTCACTCTTAAAAAAATACTTGATAGAGAATAATAATCATACATTTAAGAGCAGCCTCCAATACGTAAGAGCAACACACACAAATAAACAGGAAAAAAAATGGTCTGGATGTAACACAGACATTGCACAGAAGAATACTTCAAAAAGCTAAGAGAAACTTTTTATTTAAAAAATTAATATTCCCTAGGTAATAATTTAAACACAGATAAAACAGAATCTATAATTAATATCTTCAGAGAAAGAAAATTTCAAAATCACCGCTAAGAAAGAATATCCCTGACATTAAAAATATAATTAAAAAATAAAAATTTAAAACAAATATTTGGGAGGCTAAGCCAAGGAAATCTCCTAGAAAACAGAAACAGAAGATCAAATGGTGGGAAAAGCAAGTGAACAAATAAAAATACTAGAATAGTAATCTCATAATCCAGTAGATCTAAAATCTAAGTAATAAGAGTTCCAGAAAGTGTAAGGAAAAGTATAGGGAAGAGAGGCAATTAGCAAAGTAATAAAACCATAAAATTTCCCAGAACAAAAAGACAAGTCTTCAGGTTCATCTCAGAACCACTAGTTACAAGTCTTAAGATTCAAAGAGCCCACCAAGTACCCAGCCCAATAAATGGAAAAAAAAAGAGACCTATTATAAGGCAAATTGTTATGAAGTCATAGCATACCAGAAATAATAATATACAAAAGATCCCAAGAGCTTCCAAAGAAAAACATTTTAAGACACATATACACACATCTAATTAGTAATTACCATGGCAACAAGTTCTTGAAAGTAAAAATGGAATCTAGAAGACAATATTGAGCAATAATTTCTGAATTTTATAGGAAAAAAATTATTTTTAATACAGAATTCTATACCCAGCCAAACTATCATTCAAGTGTGAGACTAACAATAAGAGCAGCTTCAGCCATGAAAAGAACTTTGTCTCCCATATTCTTTTCCTTAGGAAACTACTAATTGAATAATCTATCAAACAAAAAGCACAAGGCATGTAATCTTGATTCAGGCAATCTGACATGATAGAGCATTGAAGGAAGTCACAAGATAATGGAGATTCTTCAGGCCTAAGGAATAAGCCATCTAGCCTGGAGCTGGAAAAGTAAGAGCTGTCAGAGGTCCCCAAAAGCATTTAATCATTTAAGACAGTCAGCACATTTGAGGGAGGACAAGAAGGGTAGGGATTTTGAAAAGTTAACCAGGTGGGCAACATGTGTAATTATTAACTGAAATTGAAACAAAAAGTTGTACAAGAATGGCAACACACAGTATACCATTTCACTGGAGAGTGATATTGATCAAGTCTTCATAATAAATAACCTACACTATTTAAGTAAGAATCATGAAATAACTTAAAAATACTTGAGAAACAGCAGAGAGTTGAGTGTCATTGTCAGCATGGATTAGGACTAGCAGAGGAAAATAGGAAACTACAGGTATACATGAAAACAGGAAAGTGTGGGAGTTTCTTGATGTTTCCACAATCATCTATTTAGTATCACTTTTATCTTAATACTGTCTGTATGTGTGTTAGATTTTTTTTAAGTATTTTTAAAATTAAGTGGATAAGAGGGAAGGTGAAAAGGGGAGTTGCTATTCAATATCCAGTTTCCATTTTGCAAGATGAAAAGTTTCTAGAGATCTGCTGCATAATGTGACCATAGTTAACACAATGGCACTGTACACTTAAAAATGGTTAAGATGACAAATCTTATTTTCTGTGTTTTTTTCCACAATTTAAAAGTAAAGCAAAATTTTAAAAGTGTGTGAGAAAACTAAGTCAAAGGAAAAATATTTTATATTTGCTAAACAAAAAATTAAAATGTGACTGAAAGCTTTTTAGTAGCCCTGATCAGTGAGTGACATGATGCAGTGTCCAAAAAGATTTTTTAAATGAAGCCATAAAGCCATTATCCTCAACAGAATTGTATCTAAGCCTGATACTATATAATAAAAGAATATACCTTTTTAGTAAATACAGCAATATGTCTCATTTACTTTAAAAGTATCTATTGAGAGTAAACAGATTTTTAATATATAAATCATTTCAGAGAAATAAAAAGGTATTAAATGCCTAGTAACAGTTCCTGCTGACCCCCACCTCTTGTGGCCTAGGAGGCGAGAAGAGTCATGGTGCCAGGCAGTCTGGGAGCAGGAGGCAGAAGACAGGAAGGGCCCAGTCCCTTCCCCCGGCACAGTCTCCAGCAGTAGAGCCCTCCTGCACTCTCATTAGTCCACATCATTCGTCTACTGATGGGTGAAAGGCTGAACTTGGCACATGAAAAGTTGTTGGCTCTCAAGGAGCATCAATGCACAATGTGCCAGAACAGAGGACGAATGTAAGTTAATGTCTAAATATTGAAAATCTCTTCAAGACTAATTTCCTGAGTGGCTTATAAGCTAGTTTTAAATTAATAAAAAACAGAATTCCAAAAATATTGAGCAATTAGGCATCATTTTGGGATAAACACATAGCTATCCAATGTAGATAATACTTGATAAATCTCTGAAAGATAGGTAGGTAATGGAATGTTTGTTTGGGCATATTTGTTTAAAACCAAACCAATAAAAATGATCAAACAAAAAGACAATCTTGGCTTAGAAAAGGAAGTGTTAGATGGAACAACGACACAAGGAAGCAAGCCAGAAATATGGGGTCCTAAGTATTTGTAACCAAGTGAATCTTTAAAATAATTACATTGTAAAAAAGCATTTATTTCTCAATTTTAAAACTCCATATCTCATTTCCTTTCTTTTTAATACCTTTAAGTATAATAATACACATGCTATGGCATTCTGTATAGAAATCTGTGGATTTCCCCTCAAATATACCACATCTGAAACAAAACTGATGATATCCTGTCTCACAATCCTAAGACACTTCCAACAGTCTTCCCAAAGGTCAGTGAAAGACAATTCTGTTATTCAAGTTATTCAAACTGAAAGCTTTGGTGACTCTAATATCATACCGAATCTGATAGCAAATCCTGATGACTTTACTTTCAAAGTAAATCAGGACTCCAACCACTTTTTGCAGCCACCCTAGGTGGATGGTGACTACTGCAGGAGCCTCCCTACTGTCTTTTCTCAAAATAGCTAATGAAGGGATCCTTTTAAAATGGAAGCCAAATCACCTCTCTCTGCTCAAAAACTTCCAATCGTTTTCCATTTCATTAAGAGTCACTTTTACAGTGGCCTACAAGGACTTACACAATGTTGCTTATGTTTATGACCTCATTTCTACTACTCTCCTCTCTGTTCACTCTGTTTCACCCACAGCCACCTTCCTGCTCCTCCTCTACCTAAAATATTCTTCCCTCGTGCATCCACATGGCTCCCTTCCTCTTGGCTTGCAGGTCTATGCTCAAAAGTCATATTTTCACAAAGTTTACGTATGTGTTTATTACTTGCCTCCCTTCACAGTTAAGTTCCATAACGGCAGGAGTTTTTGTCTGTTTTGTTCACTGCTGTATCCTCATGGTTCAGAACTCAGATAAACACAGACTAGATAGATATTCAATGTATATTTGTGAATAAAGTGATTTCTATCTGTAAATCACCAGATTGCATATGACCAAATAAGGAGTACAATTTGGAGCTTTAAAAGATTTTCAAGTAATTTTCACCATGAATAAAAATAAAATAGAAAAATCACGATACAGAGTACATTAAGGACTGAAATCTGAGTTGAGCATCAAGAGAATCATGGCCACATTTATAAACTAAATTTTACAAGCTTTTCCTGTTTTTTCTTTTACTTGCTTACTTTCTAAAGTAATCTTTGTCAAAACAAGTCCTTACAAGTGTAATTGTTTTAATGTATCTTTTTGATGCCCTTAAATTACTTAGATGCAAAAATAATTCTCTTAAAACCAAGTGGAATATTCTACATAATCACCATATATCACTTTTTTCATTCTATATTAATTTCACTTTAAGGAAATGTATGTGGTTGCTCCTAAAATGACACACAGCTAAAAGATTCTTTATTCTGTAGCTAGAGAACGCCATCTGGCTCAATATGAGGGAAACCACACTATTACGTTGAATACTCTTATAAATGCAGCATTTAGTGCTTCTTAAGGAATTTCCTTCTAAGATGAAATAAATTAAGTTGTGGTATTTTATTTAATTAATTTAATACATACTTACTAATAAAAATTACATAGATATAGTGAAAGAAGTTAGTATTAATAATAATAATCTCGACTTTAAGCACTGTACATGAATTGCCGTATTTAATCTGTACAACAATCCTTTAAGGTACGTAGGTACTATTGTTATTCCTGTTTTGCAGATGACAAAACTAGAACACTGAAAAAATAAGCCATATAATAGGAATCCTGGTAGAGTTAGAATTTAAACTGGAGCACACCTTATCTGGAGCCAGGCAATCTGCCTCCACAGCACACACACTTAAGTACTACATTATCTGCCTCTTTTAAGACATCAAATACCAAGCAAAACCATCCTGCATGTGTTTCAGAGCACTAAAAGTAGGCTGAGATCTGCCTTAGAGGGTTTACAGTCTAAAGATGTGGGCCTTCAGTTTTGGTGGTACATCACTTTATTAAAAATTAAAATGCTCAGAACAAGGGATCAAATTCTTCTAATGCAGTTTCATATTTATCCTAGAAATTTTACGTAAAAGCTAAAAATGTAAGCTCAAGCATCAATAGAGCAGTTAGACTGCAAAAGTCTCCTACATCAATCAAGAGTCACAAAATTCTGTAAAAATTTTCTCAAAGAAGACCAAAGGTTTCTCTTGTTACTGGATCACCAAAGAATGATTTCCAAGTAATCTGAAATTTATCAGCATCTTTCAAATCTTCCATCCATTCTGCAAACAAGGATTAAGTGTCTACAAACTACCTAGGGAGGGATCCAAAAACAGGTAGGATGTATTTCACACCTTAAAGTAATTGTAGCAAATTCCACAGAATTTTCAAATACAATTTTGAGATAAAAGTTCCCTAAATTATGGAAACTTAGTTTATGAATACCGACTATCCAAAAGCAGTCTGTCCCCATGAATTAGTTGCTACCCTCCCCCAAGGAACAGACTCTGGTCAGCAACTGAACTACTCTGGGTTAACAGTTCTCCTTGGGGGCCAGTATGGGAAGATCTTTATTAATAAAATGCCTCAGTCTCCTTCTCCTCAAAGGACACCAAAGACACAAAGACCACAGCTCACTTAAACATTTTTATTTTTCTTCCTGCATACCCTCCCACTTTAATCCCTTTCCTCCTTTCTGTCATTTCCAGCTCAACAACTTAAGAGTTTCTCAACCCACATTCAACCTCCCTAAGCATTCCTTCAGTCCACATGTAAGACAACGAACGATCCCAAAGATAAAAGATAAACATAAAAGTAGTATTTAATCTGAACCAGTACCCTAATTTTTTAAACCATAAATTTGAGGTTAAATTAATCATTTAAACTAGTGCCACTATCTGTTATGGCTTCTGAAAGTAACCACAAGTCCCTTTAAGAACTCTGCAAGTCTCTACCATTTGTGAAAATTAAGGGAAACCTCACTGCCAGGGCGTCGGGAGGCCTGCCGGGGGAGCTCCCACGCCCACCACTCCTCCTGAATCTCAGACCCCACAGGAAGAGACAAAGGCCATACTGTTTTAGCTACTTTATTTCCCAGCTCCAAAAGGGAAGGTTTCCACCTTCACCTCTTCCAAAAGTACAACCAATGAGAGAAGCAACAATACATGTAACCCCCATTTTACTCAAATGGACTTTTTGCTTAGAACAGTCGTCCTAACTCAGCCCTTTCCTCTGTAAAAGCACCTTCCTCTCCTTTGTTCTGACTGTAGTTCCAGTGTAGCTTGTGTGTCCCAGACTGCAATTCTCTATTCTTGAACAAACCCATTTTTTGCTGGTAAAGTAACTTTTATATTTAAGGGTAACACTTTTCAACCACTTTTAGCCATATTTGCTTCTCCTGGAGTACCAGAATTCAGGAAAATTATAGAAATGATTTTGTTCATTCATATTAGCACAGTATTGTAACTGCCTGCTTAACTTGTCTGAAAAGTGGTGCCTTGCAGGTAGAAGACTGTGAGGGCAGAATTCCAGCTCCACAAAGGGAAACTCCATGGGAGGGTACAAGACTTATAGACTCTGTTGTCTTGTTTATTTACAACCGCAACCCTGAAAACAAGGCCTGGTAGATTTGGTGACACAAGTCATTTTGGTGGGTAGGATGGAGGAAAGAAGAAGAAAAGGAAGGGAAAGACCCTACATATTCATATGGCATATGGGTTGGTGGCATAAACCTACTCACATTGTGAACATGGTTTCTACACATGAATGTTTTTTGAAACAGTATGTGAAATCAGCATGGGCTACAAAAATGCAGACTTTAACACCTGCTGTCTCAGAAATCCCCTGTCTTGGGATACCCTCCCACTAGGTCACTATGTATGACAGTTTTTATTAAGTTACAATAATACATTTTCAATATATCAAGTTTACTTGCAACATTTGTGTTCTCCAGTTTACTTTTGCAATAATCTGTTAGCAGTGGGTTTTCTTTTATATAACTGTTAGTCACTGCCCATGACATACTGACTTTGTGCTTTAACATGATTGTTATGCCATTTCCATGTGCTATATAAATAATGAAAAACAATCTTTTTCTATATACTGTTTTATAAAACAAACTAACAGATTTTTAATTAACTAGTTTAAAACTAGTGACATATGGGGACAACTAATTATGACATAAGTGAAAAAGATTAAATCTGAACTTCAGGTTGTTAGGCTTCTTAATATGATCATAAGATGACATGCTATTTCCATTACATATCTTAGGTGTCATTACTGACTTCTATTAGAAATCTGTATTCACTGGTCTATGACTATCCCAGGTGTCAAAACCAAATATTGGATGTTCACAGACATCTGTGAAGAAGCAATAATTTTATTCAGTTTATTTTAGATGCAGGAAAGGGTCATAGGAATGTGTTTGACAAGTGCATTGTGACTGCTCTGTGATTACTGCAATCCAACCTGCATCTCCTGAGCATCCCTCCTAATACTCTCCATATGGCCTGAGCTTTTTAACTTTATGCTTTGTCATTACAATATTGTCGGTATTGATTTAGGTATATTGAGAAAAAAGAAATAATTCTAAGTCACATATCTCAGTTGTCAAATCTGGTGACCAATCAAGTATTTACTGGCGGTCTTTTCTGTACTTTGGCAGTCACTTTCAGCTGCAACAAACGGTTCCTATTTGTTATAGATCCTCAGCAAAAGATACCACCATTTCACAATTTTATCAGAATATCTCAGAAATTAAGATTCAAATTAAGTTTCTTCATGACTAATGTCTTTCCCTTTCAAATTCCTTTGAAAAAGTTAATTAGGTTTTAAGGGTAAAATGCTATGTTTTAAATAACCGCCTAAATCTTTGTAGGATGGGGATGGCCTGTTAGGCAAAGTACTACACGTAAAAACCTTCCTAGTTATCATGACACTCCAAAAACCTAGCACAACACTTCCCCACTTCCCCATCCCACTACACATTTAGTCATTAAGATCATCATGACCAGGTCTTGCCTGAATATCCCATAATTAGTTCTACCTTCAGTACCACTGCTCCCATCATTTCCCCTTGCCCCAAAAGCTTTCCTTTTCCACCTTCTACCCAAATCCTGCTCACCCTTCAGAACCCAATTTAAATCCTACATCCTAAGTAAAGCTTTTTTCTCACAGTTCTTGTTTTAAGTAGCCTTCCTCAACCCGAAAGTCTAGTAGCCCAGAGCATCTTACCCAGCCAGGTTTTCAGACCAGCTCTAAACAGACATTAGTTGACTAATGTAACAGACCCATGCTGAGCATGATTTTTTAGGTTTAAAGGGGAAAAAAGGAATATATTTCTCTACTTCAGCCACCCCTTAAACCTTCCTACTTACATGGGGTTTGCAGACTACCCAGATCACAGATTACTATTGAAATCCCTTCTTGAATAAATTACCCCTCTGTCCTGATGTGGATGGTTTGATCTAGCTGCAAGTTAACATTTCTAAATGGCATAAGTCACAGCCACTGCTTTAAAAAAATTCCTTCAAGATTAGATCATGCATTTCACTTATTACAGGCAGCCACGATGAATGGGTTTTTAAGTCTTTCCTTTTCCCTGCTTGTTAGTTCACAAACAATTCGATATTTGGTTAGAGTTGTTCATTTTCTCTTGTTCATACAATGTAATGGAACCAAATTACTCACATAAAATTCACTTGAAGCACAATAGAATGTTTAACACATGGAAGATGTTAATTAAAGGCAAATAATATTCTACTGACTCCTTCAACCAATCTCTATCTCAGGACTGATGACCACCAGTAGCAATTTGGATTTATTACTTTCCCCAACACATCTTACTTCTGGAAAATAATGGCAAGAAAACATCTTGTGTACTCCATGTAATAATTTTTGGTTAATCCGTTTAGTTGACAATATTTACCAGTACTTACAGAGGCAGATTGCATACACTAAGGAACATGACAGTGTCCTTCTCTTTTAATAAGATAATGCTGACTTCAGTTTTTAACAAGAACATTCTGAACAACACACTTTTCTTACAGACAATATCTTCCAGGAGCTTCTCAAAGAAATAAACAAAACCATATTATACAAGTTCATTCCCCATATCCATTCACATTAGGACATGGCTGATATTTTGATCAATAAGTCAAAGGAAGCAAAAAAATGGTAATGATTCATGACACCTTCTCCCTGAATTATATTGCTTTTCAGAACAGGACTTTGAAGCTTACTTAATTAGAAAGAAAAGACAAAATATTTATTTAGAGGTGAATGACTGAATGTCTGGAAAATTACAGAAAATAAACTGAAAAAAACTACTTTTTTCAAGGTAATATGAAAATTCTTTAGAGAAACTTGTAGAAACTAAAAATCATATTAATAACAGCAATAAACTTCTGTTGAGATTCCTTTAAAATATCATCATACTTAAACTTTAAACAGTTCCTATGAGTCTACAACTATTAAAGATGAGAAAGCTGGAGCAAGTAACTTGAATAAAGACACACAATATGCTGAACTGTTTGTTAAAATTAACATGTAGATTGCAACAGCTTTTTTTATGTACCAATATTAAAACAAATAGAAAATATAGTTGAATAAAAAGAATAACCAAAATATCAAGAGAAAGAAGCATTAAATAGCAAGGAATAAATATTAATAAGATATCCACAGTACCTATGTAAGGAAGACTGGATAATGTGGATAAGAAAACAGAGAAGAAGATAAATAACTGGGGAGATAACTTCTTTTTAAATAGAAAGACTTCAATAATCTAAAGACATCAATTCTTCCTAAATTAATTTTTATATTCAATGCCATAGTAATCAAAATCTCAATAAGAAATGGTTTTAAGAAAAACTTCTACTGTTTATTGGAAGACTAAATGTATGATAAATGTATTATCATGTTTTGGTAATTAAAAATGAGTTGTCCTGACACAAGAAAAGACAGACAAATCAATGTGATCATCATCATGAAGGTAGAGGTCCAAGTATATATAGAAAATTAATGTATGATAATGGCGGCACTTCAAAGTAGTGGGGAAAAGATAGATTTTTCAATAACTGCTATTGAGACAAACGAAAAAAAGGCTATTGGAAAGAAAGAGAAAGAAGGGTTTCCTACTCAATCAAAATATAAATGTAAAAAATGAAACTATCAGAAGAAAATATGAGTGAATATTTTCCTCATATTAGTATGGGGAAAACATTTATAAACATGATCCCACTACCATAAACCATAATAGGATTGATAGATTTGAATTCCTGAAAATGAAAAAAAAAATCTCTACATAAAAAGTTATACATACTGGAAAGAAAGATGAGAAACTGGAAAAATTATTTGCTATATAAATATGGTAAGCAAAGATTACTGTCCCAAAAAAATACAATTAGCTCTTTAAATAACAGGACAAAATTACATCTACATCCAAAAGATGTAGAAAGGTTGATACCATGTAAGCAATTGAAAAGTCATCAAAAATCTATCAGATCCAGTTGCTTTAGGGAAATGCAAGTGAATCTTCATGGACCAGATTATTCCTTAATCACTAGCCAAACATGAACAAAGGTAATGAAAAATTTTAAACTCTGAACCAATCTCATTTATGAATATAAAATTCCTTATGTCACTGGCAAATGAAATTTAAGACCAAACAGGGTATATATTCTAAGACTACAAGGTTGTCCAACATTAGGAAATAAATATATGGAAGCAATGTATTACACCAATGTGTCAAGGAAATATCACAGAACATCTATACTGGTAAAAAAAAGTATTTAATAACTTACAAGATAATCCTGCTACTTAAAAAAATAATGTCAATAATAAAAAGAAACTTACTTAAAATATGAAGAGACTTAAAAGAAAACAATAGCAAACATCCAGCTAAAAGATACTACCACAACAAAGTTTTTGTGTGGGGGCACTGATTCCTTGGGACACTATTACAAAGTTAAGGGTGGAGGAATATGGGAAAATTTTATGGTCAAGGGAATTTTTAAAACTTGGTTTAAAAGCTTCTCAGAAATCTTAATATGCTCATGTGCCCAGTATATTACAAATGAAAAAAGCAGGTATAAGGACTTAGATAATTTCATCTGTGTTTAGGGCATAGATGGCCTCACTGCATGTGTGCGTGTGATTGGAATCTTAAATTTAAAATGTATATGTGCACTACATAGACAGACAGGTTTTAAAGAACCATAAACATGGTGTGGTGGCTTTAAAATATGTCACTCAGAACCCTCTTACACTGTCGATGGGAATGTAAATTAGTTCAACCATTGTGGAAAACAATATGGAGAACTAAAAATAGAAATACCATTTGACCCAGTAATTCCACCCCTAGGAATTTACCCGAAGAAAACAAGACCCCTGATTCAAAAAGACATCTGCACCCATATGTTTATCAGAGCACTACTTGCAATAGCGAAGGTATGGAAGCAACCTAAGTGTCCATCAGCAGATGAATGGATAAAGAAGGGTGGTACATATGCAGAATGGAATATTATTCAGCCATAAGGAGAAAACAAATCCTCCCATTTGCAACAACATGGATGGAGCTAGAGAGTATTATGCTCAGTGAAATAAGCCAGGTGGAGAAAGACAAGTACCAAATGATTTCAGTCATTTGTGGAGTATAACAACAAAGCAAAAACTGAAGGAACAAAAGAGCAGCAGACTCCCAGACTCCAAGAAGGGACTAGTGGTTACCAAAGAGGAGGGGCTAGGGAGAGAGGGAAGAGAGGATTAAGGAGCATTATAATTAGCAAGCACAATATAAGTAGGTCACAGGGAAGGCAGTATAGCATGGAGAAGACAAGTAATGACTATACCATCTTATATGCTGATGGACAGTGACTACAATGGGGTGGGGGAACTTGATAATATGGATGAATGTTGAAACCACAATGCTGCTCATGCGAAAACTTCATAAGATTTTATATCAATGATGCCTTAATTAAAAAGAAAAAAAATGTCCCTTAGTTTTTTCAATATGCTTCCCTTCCAAAGGTAGATCCTAGTGACCCTCCCCTTCAGCGGGGCTGCACCAGGAAACAGTGCGGGTGAGGGGCAGGAATAGGGTGGAAAGACACTAGAGGGAGTGGTACTATTTTTAATCTGTTTTTTAAATTTTTTAATTTTTTTACTGAGGTATGTACAATATACACAAATCTTAGTGGTCAGCTTGATGAATTTCAACATGTGTATACACTCATATGACCACTGCCTTGATCAAAGGAGTGATGCTTTTCTGAGTATACCTTTTTGTGTGAATTTTAACTTCTGGAAGCATATTAATGTTACTGATATTTGCAAAATAAAATTAAAGGAACGAGGATGAGGAGGGAGGCCTAAAACAGAAAGCAAACTGAAATAAATCAACCCAAACTGTATTTTAAATGAATGATATAAACACACTGCAACATCAGAGAAAGAGGAAGATGAGGAGAGGGAGCAGGGGAAAGAGAACAGCTTGCACAATTTATGAACACAGTATTCTTGGTTGGAAGGAGGGGAGGGGCAGAGAACTGTAAACAACTCTAAACTCATTTTATTAGGCTTGATTTTGAGGGTTATGGCAAAACAATTCTGAAACTACTTTAGATATGGATTTTAGCAAATTAGTAAAGATATTAAAGTCATCAGGAGCTACGGTTCTCCCCATGGAAGAAAAGAGATACAAATAAAAAATGTAGAAAGACAAAAATTGTATGGTTATGGATTAGAACTGGAGTTTGGTGTAAAGTCAAGATTTCTAAAATATGTGCATATGTGTGAACATGTATACATATATGAATATGTGAATGTATGGATGTACATATATGGATGTGTGAATGTATATGTGAATGCACTTATAAAACTTACATCATTCACTTTCCAGCTCTGTCTGCTCAAAGGGCCTAAAAGCAGATTTCCCAGAAGCAATGAACACACCCAACCCAGAATTTGGTTTCTAACACCATTCCACACTCAAAGGAACCAGAGCTCTTTGAGGAAATGTGGGGGCAGAAAGGCATAAGATAAGCCTGCAATATCTGATTATGTCATAAAGTAAGAAAGAGTTCAAATGAAATGGTCTGGCACATCACAAAGACACAGGAGCCAGCCTGAAGAAAAGCCAATTCAGACAGTCTGAACACCAAAGTAATTTGAAGCAGTAATGAATTATAAACCACTGGGGAAAAACTGGGAATGTACAAGTTAACACCAATAATAAGTGGGTAAAGAAATAAAAGGGGAGGGCTCCCAATTACCTGAGAAGTCCAAGTGCTGATGGGTCAATGTGGAGGGGAAAAAAATCATCATTTTGCAACCACTACAGTAAAGAACGATCAATGGATGCTAAATCTAGGCAGGAATATTTTGATCAGGAGCAAGATACTTGCGTGGAAATAAAATGTCTCCCCACATATTGCCTAGTAGTAGGAAGGGAAAGAATAGTACACATAAATCACTGACACCTTGACTGAATGCAAAATTAACATTAAAACTGAGGAGCAGATGGCCATCATGCACCTCCAGATGTGAAACCCCGAGGACACAACATCATTATGAAATATTCTGGCAAGGGAAAAAGAGGCAACATGACGTAAACACAGCATGAGCAACATTCCAGTTTTTAAAAAAGGAAACAAATACTTATATTTTAAAATGTCAATGTCATAAAATAAAGAAGATTGAACAACTGCTGCATATTAAAGGAGACTAAAAAGATAGGATAACTAAATGCAATGTGTGATTCTAGGCTTGGTTCTGTTCTGGAGGGGAAAAAAGTGCCATAAAAAGATATAATTGGATCAACTGACAAAATTGGAAAACAGACCAAAAGTTAGATAAAAAGTATCGTACTGATGTTAAACACACTGCAGTTGATTAACTGCACTGAGGTAATGTAAGGGAATACCTTTATTCTTAGTAAATATATACTATCTTATATGTAACTTACTCTAAAATAGTTCAGAAAAAGATTGTGCATGTGTGTGTTAAGGGAAAGACTGTTATCTATACACACACTAGATTGATAGATGATACATACATAAAGACATACCACAGAATGAACAAATAATGAAGCAAACAGTAAAGGATATTTTAAAGTTCTTTGTACTATTCTTGAAACTTGTCTGTAAATTCAAATTATTTCCAGATGAAAAGTTCAAAAATGTAGTTAGCTTGCTTCTATACATATTAGAAAAGCCTTCCTGTAGGTATTAAACATTCTCCCTTAAGAGTTTTTTTATGTTATTACCATTTCCTAAATATTTTCTTAATAGATAGTGAAAATGTAAACTTTAATATTTGAGGGGCTCTATCTGAATGAAAAATAACAAATTAATGAAACTCACATATAACCTCACTGCCTAAACAGATAATGATAAATTCCTACAGAATATAAAGTAAACTATCATTAGTGGATGCTGTTACTAAATGGACAGAGCAAAAATTTAAGTATTTTACTGAATTCTTATAAATGGACATTCACTCAAGTATCTTTTCAAATACAGTGAAGGATTTTTCTTTGAAGATGATTCAGAAATTCAGTCTTTTTTCAGCCACATTAAACATAACCATAAGGCATCATCTACAAATTCCAGTATTGAGTTTCATAAGGGGAAGATTTAAAGACACATGAGCTAAAGTCTAATTTGTACAATCTTTAGTGCTGTCTCTCCTATAGCAGTCAACATTAGAACATGTCTGTATCATATCTTTCATGACTTGGAAAGTCATGAAAAAAGTCAATTTACCTTATTTTTCATAAAAACAACCACATTCTTTCTTTATGCACTTATATTTTACCAGTTTACTGTTACTTAATCATATTATTACAAGTGCATGTACAATTAGCAGAAGTAGGCATCTCAATCAGTGAAAGCATCAGTGATTTAGGGCATCCTAGCGAGCAGCTGAGCATGGCAAGGCAGTGTGTTCTCAGGTGGAATGGAGAGTATCTGTTAATCCCACGAGTTTATTAAGTGGAGATCAGTTATAAGACTGTCTGGTAGATACCAAAATGTAGTCACCTCTACCAAGGACATAATGAAAATATTTGTCTCAAACAAGTGAACTAAGCAGTTCATGAATAGCTCTTAGTTCACTAGAATTGCACAGGGATTAAAGAGATATGTTTGCAGGCAAGTAGGCTCAACTTAAGAGCCTCCCGTTTTCTTAAAGACCAGCAATAAGAGAGAGCAGAAATGTTGGGGCTAGAAAACACACAATAGTTTAAAATTCATGCCCAAGTATTCAAAGTATTTCATTAAAAAATACATATATATATAAAAACACACAAATCAAAGGGGAATGACAGGAACATAGGACAAATAGAGAGTTAAGTTCTGACTTTGATTATCTATTACAAATAAATCCAAGCATCCAGGCTTTCAAACTACTCCCAAATGCAGGAATTAGCCTAAAAGACTAATTTTCCAAAAGAATTTTTGGGAAATGTGTTAATTTTGTACACAGTCATATTCTAAAGTACAAATAAGCATGGCTGAAATCTGGTTTGCACCCCAGTTTTAAGCCATTAAAAATGAATTAGTCTTCTAATTTTTGATCATGCTTAGAAATGTGTGCCAGCAAAATAATGATAACCGTCAGGATAGTTGGAGCTAACTTCTATCACACCACCTCTCTCCACCCTCAAGGACTCAAAGGGGCAAAAGGGTCGAAACACTCCAGCAGCTGATGGGAGCCACTACATATTATGAACATCAGATATGTAATGACAATGAGACACGCAACTTAATGCACTGCCTTGTTATGAAGAGCCTACGGAGGAAATCTGATTAATTTCCCCAGTGGATTTCCAACATAAAACAGAGTCTTTCAGAGCAAGACAAATAGAAACTCACTCTGTCTGACCCCGGGGGTCTCATCTGGCTTCTTCTACATGGGGATTTTAAATTTATTATTCATGCTATATTTTATTTCTGCAATCAGTGAAGAACTGGTGCTCCTCTATCCATACTATTTCATGGATGAAGAAATTTAATTACATTAAATAATATTTGACAACCTTAGACAACAAAATAAACTGAGTACTTTTTAACCAGACATTAGAAAATATGTCTAATGATGCAGGGAAATATGAGTTCACATCAAAAAGGTTGTCATAAAATCCAAGGCAGAGATTAAAGATGGCGGCATGAGAGGTGAGACACAGGCTTCCTCCTAAAACCACATATAATACAAAAATATAATTAATACAACTAATCCTAAAAGAGCAACAGGAAAGAGGACTGTGCCAGACTGCATACACGTGGAGAATAGAGCAGACCTCAGAGAACAGGGTAAAGTACCAAAGCTGTCACCTGGCAGGACCCAAGCCCTTCCCCCACACCAGCTCACCGAAGGGAGGAGGAGAAACGGAGCAGGGAGGAAGTGGAGGCCTGGGACTGCTGAATACCTAACTCCGCAGATCTGCTCTGGGAGCACAAACCTATATTTCATGGTACTCTCACGATTACGGGGTTGGAAAACTAAGACAGACAGAATTCCTGGAGAGACTGAGATTATAGCTACTTGTGGAAAGCAGGGATCCATATCGGGCTGCTCTGGGACAAAAGAAAGGTGGGCAGTCTGCGAGACTTCTTAACAAGGAAGCCCTTAGCAAGAGGGCTGCTAAAGGGGCAAGGATTGCACGGAGCTTACTGCTCAGGAGAGAGGACAGGTAGACAAAATTGTCTGGGTGCACTCTGCCCAGCAGGTAGGGAGCTTTGCCATATACACTCTCATATTTAAGGAGGAAAAAGAAACCTTCCTCCTTAGACAATCTTCAGGTGCTCCAGCTCCTTGGATGGCTACACAGCTCCAAGGAACCCATCCATGATATGCAGCCTACTACGCCTTTCTCACGGCCAGCCCCACCTGGCTCACAAACTGGCAAACCCTACCCTGGTGATAGGCCAGCCAGAGGGAAGATCTGTCTACAGCAACTACAAACACAAAGCATAGAGGTTTACACCTGTGTGCTCAGCCCACTGGTTCAGGCAGTGGAGACAGGCATAGCAGCCAGGAAGCAGGAAACAGCTCTTTCCTCACCCCCAGGCACAAATAACACTCCCCTGCAACCCCCGACATTGCTTCAGGGACTGAGCAGCTCCAGAGAGTAGAGGTTCTGGAAACTAGAGGGCAACATACACAAATATGAAATGCCAAAGGAGTCTGGTTCAGAGTAAAATTATTAATACCACTCCTGAGAAAGATTTAAATGATATCAACCGCATGAATCTTCCTGAAAGGGAGTTCAAAATAAAAATCATTGACATGCTCATGGAGGTATGGAAATATATTCAAGAACTCAGGAATGAATTCCGGTCTGAGATCCAATCATTGAAGAGCACAATGGAGGGTATTAAAAGCAGGCTGCATATGGTGGAGAAGACGATAAATGAAACAGAAACTAGAGAAGAGGAATACAAAGAAGCTGAGGCACAGAGAGAGAAAAGGATCTCTAAGAATGAAAGAATATTGAGAGAACTGTGTGACCAATCCAAATGGAACAATTTTCGCATTATAGGGGTACCAGAAGAAGAAGAGAGTGAAAAAGGGATAGAAAGTGTCTTGGAGGAGGTAATTGCTGAAAACTTCCCCAATCTGGGGAAGGAGATAGTCTCTCAGGTCATGGAGGTGTACAGATCTCCCAACACAAGGGACCCAAGGAAGACAACACCAAGATATATAGTAATTAAATGGCAAAGATCAAGGACAAGGACAGGCTATTAAGAGCAGCCAGAGAGAGAGACTTCCGGGAAGATGGCGGTGTGAGCAGGGTGGCAGAAATCTCCCAACACTATATTTATCTACGAAAATACAGCAAATACATCTATTCCAAATGGAGAGACAAGAATACACAGGAAAGCGCACAGCGTGCAGCTACACCCAAGAGGACTCGGCACCCCAAGAGGCGGGTAAGATACGGAGCCGCGACCCGGCGGGACCCGAGCCCTCCCCCACACCAGCGCACCGGCGGGAGGAGAGGATTCAGAGCCGGGAGGGAGTGGAAGTACACCCCGAAAAGTAGCCAGCCCCGGTGATCTGCGCGGGGAGCGCGGACCCACATCGCGCAGTGCAGCGGAGATTAGAGAGACAGAGGGGCAGGATCTGAGCGGGAAACGCGCCAGGGTGCTTGCAGCCGGCTCCCAGGAAGGAAAAAAAAAAGTGTGCGCTTTCTTCAGCGGTCTTAAAGAGACAGGAGCCCAGCAGAGGAGACGGATCGCCCCAGCACACTCAGCCCAGCAGGCTGGGAGTCCGGGGGAGTTTCAGACGCCTTAGCTGGCGACTGAGGAAGCGTAGCCATACTTACAATTCTCACTGAGATCAACAGCCTCAATTCGATCCTACCCCTGCCAGAGTGATAAAGGGCCCTGCGGAGCAGCACAGCCACAGCTGTGGAAGAGCAGGGCAATAGCACCACCTACATCATTAACACAGAATCTACGTCCGGTGGGTGTTTTTTTTTGTTGTTTTTTTTGTTTTGTTTTGTTTTTTGTATTGTTTTTGTTTTTTCTTTTTTTCTTTTTTTTCTACCTTTCTCCTTTTCTTCTTTTTTTTCCTCTTTTTTCTTCTTCTCTTTTTAAAGTCTTAAAGAGCCCAGCTGACATACGTGGCAACTATCAGTGACAAATTCTATGGCCATTAAAAGACAGAGGAATATGGTTCAGACCAAAATCAACCAGACAACCCCAGAGAGGGAGTCTGAAGGGATGGAAATGCACAGTCTTCCTGAAAAAAGAATTCAGAATAAAAGTCATAACCATGCTGATGGACCTACAGAGAAATGTGCAAGAGCTGAGGGAGGAAGTGAGGGAACTGAGGAAAGACAATGCAGAAATCAGACAAGTGATCGACAGGCTTAACAGCAGAATGGATGAGATGCAAGACACTGTCAATGGAATAGAAAAAAGAGAACAGGAGTACAGAGCAGCTGAGGCAGAGAGAGATGAAAGTATTTCTAGGAATGAAAGAATATTAAGAGAACTGTGTGACCAATCAAAGTGGAACAATATTCGCATTATAGGAGTACCAGAGGAAGAAGACAGAGAAAAAGGGATAGAAAGTCTTTTTGAAGAAATGATTGCTGAAAACTTTCCCTTGCTGCGGAAGGAAATAGTCTCGCAGTCCACCGAAGCTCGTAGATCTCCCAACACAAGGGACCCAAGGAAGACAACACCAAGACACATAATAACTAAGATGGCAAAGATCAAAGATAAAGACAGGGTATTAAAGGCAGCTAGAGAGAGAAAAAAGATCACCTACAAAGGAAAGCCCATCAGACTATCATCACACTTCTCAACAGAAACCTTACAGGCCAGAAGAGAATGGCATGATATATTTAACGCTATGAAACAGAAGGGCCTCGAACCAAGAATATTGTATCCAGCACGATTATCATTTAAACATGATGGAGGGATTAAACAATTTCCAGACAAACGAAAGTTGAGAGAGTTTGCCGCTCATAAACCACCACTAAGGATATCTTAAATGGACTGCTCTAGATGGAAGCACACCTAAGGCAAAAAAGATGTCACCAGAGAAAATAAAACCATAGCAGAGAAAGCAGACCATCCAAATACTTACTAAAGGCAAAGAATAAAACACCTACTATATAAAGAATGGAGGAGGAGGAATAAGAAGGGAGAGAAATAAAGAAACATCAGACAGTGTTTACAGTAACTTAACAAGAAAGTTAAGTTAGATTGTTAGATAGTAAAGAAGCAACCCTTGAACCCTTGGTAACCACGAATCTAAAGCCAGCAATGGCAATAAGTACATACCTATCAATAATCACCCTAAATGTAAATTGACTGAATGCACCAATCAAAAGACACAGAGTAACAGAATGGATAAAAAAGCAAGACCCATCTATATACTGTCTACAAGAAACTCACCTCAAATCCAAAGATACACACAGACTAAAAGTGAAGGGATGGAAAAAGATATTTCATGCAAACAACAAGGAGAAAAAAGCAGGTGTTGCAGTACTTGTATCAGACAAAATAGACTTCAAAACGAAGAAAGTAGCAAAAGACAAAGAAGAACATTGCATAATGATAAAGGGGTCAGTCCAACAAGAAGATATAACCATTATAAATATATATGCACCCAACACAGGAGCGCCAGCATATGTGAGACAGATACTAACAGAATTAAAGGAGGAAATAGACAGCAATGCATTCATCTTAGGAGACTTCAACACACCACTCACTCCAGAGGACAGATCAACCAGACAGAAAATAAGTAAAGACACAGAGGCACTGAAAAACACACTAGAACAGATGGACCTAACAGACATCTACAGAACTCTACAACCAAAAGCAACAGGATACACATTCTTCTCAAGTGCACATGGAACATTTTCCACAATAGACCACATACTAGGCCACAAAAAGTACCTCAGTAATTTCAAAAATATTGAAATCCTACCAACCAATTCCCAGATCACCAAGGTATAAAACTAGAAGTAAATTTTAGAAAGAAATCAAAAAGGCTCACGAATACATGGAGACTTAACAACACTCTCCTAATTAATCAATGGGTTAACGACCAAATTAAAACAGAAATCAAAGAATATATGGAAACTAATGACAACAACAACAAAAAGCCACAACTTCTGCGGGACACAGCAAAGGCAGTTCTAAGAGGAAAATACACTGCAATCCAGGCCTATTTAAAGAAGGAAGAACATTCCCAAATGAATAGTCTAAAGACACAATTACTGAAATTGGAAAAAGAAGAACAAATGAGGCCCAAAGTCACCAGAAGGAGGGACATAATAAAGATTAGAGAAGAAATAAATAAAATTGAGAAGAATAAAACAATAGAAAAAATCAATAAAACCAAGAGCTGGTTCTTTGAAAAAATAAACAAAATAGATAAACCCCTAGCCAGACTCATTAAGAGAAAAAGAGAATCTACACACATAAACACAATCAGAAATGAGAAAGGAAAAATCACGACGGACCCCAAAGAAATACAAAGAATCAAAAGAGAATATTATGAGAATCTATATGCTAACAAGCTAGAAAACACAGAAGAAATGGACAACTTCTTAGAAAAATACAACCTTCCAAGACTGACCAAGCAAGAAACAGAAAAACTAAACAGACCCATCACCAGCGATGAAATCGAACTGGTAATCAAAAAACTACCCAAAAACAAAACCCCTGGGCCTGATGGATACACCTCTGAATTCTACCAGATATATACAGAAGAAATAACACCGATTCTCCTTAAAGTTTTCCAAAAAATAGAAGAGGAGGGAATACTTCCAAACTCATTCTATGAAGCCAGCATCACTCTAATACACAAAACCTGGCAAAGACCACACCAAAAAAGAAAATTACAGACCAATATCCCTGATGAACGTAGATGCAAAAATACTCAACAAAATATTAGCAAACCGAGTTCAAAAATACATCAAGAGGATCATACACCATGATCAAGTGGGATTCATCCGAGGGATGCAAGGATGGTACAACATTCGAAAATCCATCAACATCATCCACCACATCAACAAAAACAAGAACAAAAACCACATGATCATCTCCATAGATGCTGAAAAAGCATTTGACAAAATTCAACATCCATTCCTGATTAAAACTCTCAACAAAATGGGTATAGACGGCAAGTACCTCAACATCATAAAGGCTATATATGACAAACCCACAGCTAACATCATACTTAACGGCGAGACGCTGAAAGCTGTTCATCTAAGATCGGGAACAAGACAGGGATGCCCACTCTCTCCACTGTTATTCAACATAGTACTGGAGGTCCTAGCCACGGCAATCAGACAAAACAAAGACATACAAGGCATCCAGATTGGTAAAGAAGAAGTCAAATTGTCACTATTTGCAGATGACATGATACTGTACATAAAAAACCCTAAAGATTCCAATCCAAACTAATAGAACTAATATCTGAATTCACCAAAGTTGCAGGATAAAAAATTAACACACAGAAATCTGTTGCTTTCCTATACACAAATAATGAACTAACAGAAAGAGAAATCAGAAAAATAATTCCATTCACAATTGCATCAAAAAGAATAAAATACCTAGGAATAAACCTAACGAAGGAAGTGAAAGACCTATACTCTGAAAACTACGAGACACTCCTAAGAGAAATTAAAGAGGACACTAACAAATGGAAATGCATCCCATGCTCTTGGCTAGGAAGAATAAGTATTGTCAAAATGGCTATACTACCTAAAGCAATCCACAGATTAAATGCAATCCCTATCAAACTACCAACAGCTTTCTTCAATGAACTGGAATAAATAATTCTAAATTTCATATGGAACTACAAAAGACCCCAAATAGCCAAAGCAATCCTGAGAAGGAGGAACAAAACAGGGGGAATTACACTCCCTGACTTCAAGCTCTACTACAAAGCCACGGTAATCAAGACAATTTAGTATTGGCACAAAAACAGACCCACAGACCAGTGGAACACAATAGAAAATCCAAACATTAACCCAAACATATACAGTCAATTAATATTTGATAAAAGTGCCTTGGATATACAATGGGGAGATGACAGCCTCTTCAGCAGCTGGTGTTGGAAAAACTGGACAGCTACATGTAAGAGAATGAAACTGGACTACTGTCTAGCCCCATACACAAAGGTAAACTCAAGGTGGATCAAAGACGTGAATGTAAGTCATGAACCCATAAAACTCTTAGAAAAAACATAGGCAAAAATCTCTTGGACATAAACATGAGCAACTTCTTCATGAGCATATCTCCCCGGGCAAGGGAAACAAAAGCAAAAATGAACAAGTGGGACTAGATCAAGCTGAAAAGCTTCTGTACAGCAAAGGACACCATCAGTAGAACAAAAAGACCTCCTACAGTATGGGAGAATATATTCATAAAAAACGTATCTGATAAAGGGTTGACATCCAAATATATAAAGAACTCATGCACCTTAACAAACAGAAAGCAAATAATCCAATTAAGAAATGGGCAGAGGACATGAATAGACACTTCTCCTAAAGAAGAAATTCAGATGGCCAACAGGCACATGAAAAGATGCTCCACATCGCTAATCATCAGAGAAATGCAGATTAAAACCACAATGAGATATCACCTCACACCAGTGAGGATGGCCAACATCCAAAACACAAACAACAACAAATGTTGGCGAGGATGTGGAGAAAAGGGAACCCTCCTACACTGCTGGTGGGACTGCAAATTAGTTCAACCATTGTGGAAAGCAGTATGGAGGTTCCTCAAAAAACTCAAAATAGAAATACCATTTGGCCCAGGAATTCCACTCCTAGGAATTTACCCTAAGAATGCAGCAGCCCAATTTGAAAAGGACAGATGCACCCCTATGTTTATTGCAGCACTATTTACAATAGCCAAGAAATGGAAGCAACCTAAGTGTCCATCAGTAGATGAATGGATAAAGAAGATGTGGTACATATACACAATGGAATATTATTCAGCCATAAGAAGAAAACAAATCCTACCATTTGCAACCACATGGATGGAGCTAGAGGGTATTATGCTCAGTGAAATAAGCCAAGCCGAAAAAGACAAGTATCAAATAATTTCACTCATATGTGGAGTATAAGAACAAAGAAAAAATACTGAAGGAACAAAACAGCAGCAGACTCACAGAACCCAAGAACGGACTAATAGTTACCAAAGGGAAAGGGACTGGGGAAAATGGGGTGGGAAGGGAGGGATAAGAGGGAAAAAGGGGCATTACGATTAGCAGATGTAATGTTGGGGGGGCACGGGGAGGGCAGTACAACTCAGAGAAGACAAGTAGTGATTCTATAGCATCTCACTACGCTGATGGACAGTGACTGTAATGGGGTTGGTGGGGGGGACCTGATGAAGGGGTAGTTTAATAACCGTAATATTGCACATGTAATTGTAGATCAATGATAATAAAATAAATTATATTAAAAAATAAAATGAAATAAATAAATAAGAGCAGCCAGAGAGAAAAATAAGATCACATACAAAGGAAAGCCCATCAGGCTATCATCAGACTTCTCAACAGAAACCTTACAGGCCAGAAGGGAGTGGCATGATGTATTTAATGCAATGAAGCAGAAGGGCCTTGAACCAAGAATACTTTATCCGGCAAGATTATCATTTAAATTTGAAGGAGGGATTAAACAATTCCCAGATAAGCAAAAGCTGAGAGAATTTCCCTCCCACAAACCATCTCTACAGTGTATTTTGGAGGGACTGCTATAGATGGAAGTGTTCCAAAGGTTTAATAGCTGTCACCAGAGGTAAGAAAACCACAATAAATAAAGTAGAACAGTTAATTACTAAGCAAATGCGAAAATTAAAATAACTATCTCCAAAGTCAATCAAGGGATACACAAAGAATACAGAATAGATATCTAATATATAAAATGGAGGAGGAAGAAAAAGGAGGAAGATAGAAAAAAAGAACCTTTAGCTTCTGTTTGTAATAGCATATTAACTGAGTTAACTTAGACTCTTAGATAGTAAGGAACTTAACCTTGAACCTTTGGTAACCACGAATCTAAAGCCTGGGATACCAATAAGTACATACCTATCCATAATCACCCTAAATGCAAATGGACTGAATGCACCAATCAAAAGACAGAGAGTCACTGAATGGATAAAAAAACAAGACCCATCTATATGCTGTTTACAAGAGACTCTCTTTAAACCCAAAGACATACACAGACTAAAAGTGAAGGGATGGAAAAAGATATTTCATGCAACCAATGGGGAGAAAAAAGCAGGAATTGCAGTACTTGTATCAGACAAAATAGACTTCAAAACAAAGAAAGTCACAAGAGAAAAAGAAGGACATTACATAATGATAAAAGGGGTCAATCCAACAAGAAGATATAACCATTATAAATATGTGCCTAACACAGGAGCACCTACATATGTGAAACAAATTCTAACAGAGTTAAAAGTGGAAATAGAATGCAATGCATTCTTTCTAGGAGACTTCAACACTCCACCCACTCTGAAGGACAATCAACCAGACAGAAAATAAGTAAGGAGACAGAGGCACTGAACAACACAATAGAACAGATGGACCTAACAGACAGCTACAAAACTCTACACGCAAAAGCAGCAGAACACACATTCTTCTCAAGTGCACATGGAACATTTTCAAGAATAGATCATATACTAGGCCACAAAAAGAACCTCTGCAAATTCAAAAAGATTGAAATTGCACCAACCAGTTTCTCAGATCACAAAGGTTTGAAAGTAGAAATAAATTATGCAAAGAAAATGAAAAATCCCACTAACATGTGGAGGCTTCACATCATGCTCCTAAATAACCAATGCATTAATGACCAAATAAAAACACAGATCAAGCAATATATGGAGGCAAATGACAACAATAATTCAACACCACAAAATCTGTGGGACACAGCAAAGGCCATGTTAAGAGGAAAGGATATGCACACAAAATCTGTGGGACACAGCAAAGGCCATGTTAAGAGGAAAGGATACTGCAATACAGGCCTACCTCAGGAAAGAAGAACAATCGTACAAGAGCAGTCTAAACTCACAATTAATGAAACTAGAAAAAGAAGAACAAACGAGACCCAAAGTCAGTAGAATGGAAGGACATAATAAAGATTAGAGCAGAAATAAATAAAATTGAGAGGAATAAAACAATAGAAAGAATCAATGAAACCAGGAGCTCATTCTTTGAGAAAATAAACAAAATAGATAAACCCTTAGATAAACTTATCAAGAAAAAAAGAGAGTCTACTCACATAAACAGAATCAGAAATAAAAAAGAAAAATCACTATGGACACCACAGAAATACAAATATTTATTAGAGAATACTATGAAAAATTATATACTAACATACTGGGTAACCTAGGAGAAATGGAAACTTTCTAGAAAAACACAACCTTCCAATGCTGACCCAGAAAGAAACAGAAAATCTGAATAGACCAATTACCAGCAACAAAATTGAACTAATAATAAAAAACCTACCTAAGAACAAAACACCTGGACCAGATGGCTTCACCACTAAATTTTATCAAACATTTAGTGAAGACCTAATACCCATTCTCCTTAAAGTTTTCCAAAGAGTAGCAGAAGGGGGAATACTTCCAAACTCATTCTACGAGGCCAGCATCACTCTAATACCAAAACAGGACAAAGACACCACAAAAAAAGAAAACTACAGACCAATATCCCTGATGAACACAGATGCAAAAATACTTAACAAAATATTAGCAAACTGAATTCAAAAATACATCAAAAAGGTCATCCATCATGATCAAGTAGGATTTATTCCAGGGATGCAAGGATGGTACAACATTCGAAAATCCATCAACATCATCCACCATATCAACAAAAAGAAGGACAAAAACCACATGATCATCTCCATTGATGCTGAAAAAGCATTTGACAAAATTCAACATCCATTCATGATAAAAACTCTCAACAAAAGGGGTATAGAGGGCAAGTACCTCAACATAATAAAGGCCATATATGACAAACCCACAGCAAACATCATACTTAACAGCGAGAAGCTGAAAGCTTTTCCTTTAAGATCGGGAACAAGACAAGGATGCCCACTCTCCCCACTTCTATTCAACATAGTACTGGAGATCCTAGCAATGGCAATCAGACAACATGAAATAAAAGGCATCCAGATTGGCAAGGAAGAAGTTAAACTCTCCCTTTTTGCAGATGACATGATACTGTACATAAAAAACCCTAAAGACTCCACTCCAAAACTACCAGATCTAATATCTGAATTCAGCAAAGTTGCGAGATACAAAATTAATGCGCAGAAATCTGTGGCATTCCTATACACTAACAATGAACTAGCAGAGAAAGAAATCAGGAAACAATTCCATTCACAGTTGCATCAAAAAGAATAAAATACCTAGGAATAAACCTAACTAAGGAAGTGAAAGACCTGTACTATGAAAACTACCAGACATTCATGAGAGAAATTAAAGAGGATACCAATAAATGGAAACACATCCTGTGCTCATGGATAGGAAGAATTAATATTGTCAAAATGGCTATACTGCCTAAAGCAATCTACAGATTCAATGCAATTCCTATTAAAATACCAACAGCATTCTTCAACGAACTAGAGAAAATCGTTCTAAAGTTCATATGGAACCACAAAAGACCCCGTATAGCCAAAGCAATCCTGAGAAGGAAGTATAAAGCTGGGGGGATTATGCTCCCCAACTTCAAGCTCTACTACAAAGTCACAGTACTCAAGACAATTTGGTACTGGCACAAGAACAGACCCATAGACCAATGGAACAGACTAGAGAGCCCCGATATAAACCTAACCATATATGGTCAATTAATATATGATAAAGGAGCCATGGACATATGATGGGAAAATGACAGCCTCTTCAACAACTGGTGTTGGCAAAACTGGACAGCTACATGTAAGAGAATGAAACTGGATTATTGTTTAACCCCATACACAAAAGTAAACTCAAAATGGATCAAGGACCTGAATGTAAGCCATGAAACAATAAAACTCTTAGAAGACAACATAGCCAAAAATCTCCTGAATATAAGCATGAGTGACTTCTTCCTGAACACATCTCCTTGAGCAATGGAAACAAAAGCAAAAATGAACTCATGGGACTACATCAAACTAAAAAGTTTCTCTACAGCAAAGGACACCATCAACAGAACAAAAAAGGCATCCTACAGTATGGGAGAATATATTTGTAAACAACATGTCTGACAAGGGGTTAACATCCAAAATATATAAAGAACTCACATGCCTCAACACCCAAAAAGCAAATAATCCAATTAAAAAATGGGCAGAGGATATGAAGAGGCAGTTCTCCAAAGAAGAAATTCAGATGGCCAACAGACACATGAAAAGATGCTCCACATCACTAATCATCAGGAAAATGCAAATAAAAACCCAATGAGATACCACCTCACACAGTAAGGATGGCCAGCATCCAACAGACTAAGAACAACAAATGCTGGCGAGGACACGGAGAAAGGGAAACCCTCCTACACTGCTGGTGGGAAGGTAAGCTAGTTCAGTCATTATGGAAAGCAATATGGAGGTTCCTAAAAAACTAAAAATAGAAATACCATTTGACCCAAGAATCCCACTCCTGGAACTTTCCCAAAGAACACAACTTCTCAGATTCAAAAAGACATATGCACCTGTATGTTTATCGCAGCACTTTTTACAATAGCCAAGGTATGGAAACAGCCTAAGTGTCCATCAGTAGATGAATGGATAAAGATGTGTTATATGTGCACAATGGAATACTATTCAGCCATAAGAAAGAAACAAATCCTACCATTTGCAACAACATGGATGGAGCTGGAGGATATTATGCTCAGTGAAATAAGCCAGGCGGAGAAAGACAAGTGCCAAATGATTTCCCTCATTTGTGGAGTATAACAATGAAGCAAACTGTAGGAACAAAATAGCAGCAGACTCAGAGACTCCAAGAAGGAACTAGTGGTTACCAAAGGGGAGGGGTGTTGGAGGGCAGGTGGGGAGGATGGGAGAAGGGGATTAAGGGGTATTATGTTTAGTACACATGGTGTGGGGGATCACAGGGAAAACAGTATAGCACAGAGAAGGCAAATAGTAAATCTGTGGCATCTTACTACACTGAAGGACAGTGACTGCATTGGGGTATAGGTGGGGACTTGATAATACGGGTAAATGTAGTAACCACATTGTTTTTTCATGTGAAACCTTCATAACAGTGTATATCAATAATACCTTAATAAAAAAGATAAAAATAAAAAATAAAAAAATAAAAAATCCAAGGCAGATAAAAAATGATGTTTTTCTACAGTCATTAGTTGAGCTAATATTTCACAACATAAAGAATTTTAGATGCTACACAAGATATCTTATTTAGTTCTCAAATTATCATATGTATGTGTATATATAGTGGATTATATATATATACACACAAACTGTGTGTATGTATGTTCATACACCCACTATATATGTAAAATATATAAACAGAGATGTATACAGATATAAATTAAATATATAAATAAAAATTATACACACATATATACATGTGAACTAAAAGGAGATACTGATGCTATAAATCCCTGACACTCAACCACACAGAATCATTTTTAATCACATCTAAAGCACTAGGAGAAAGATAATGAAGTTAATGGCCTCTTAGAGCCACAGCATATCCATCCTCAATACTGGGGCAGCCTCTTCAATAGCCTGTGGTGACTATGAATCTACATAGCAAGAGATCACTTAAAAAACTCACTCTTAAAAAAATGAGAAATTCAGTTATTTATACAGCAAATCAGATTAGCATAGCTGCACTATGTCAACAAAATTGGATTGATTTATAAAAAAGAAAAACTACCTCCTCCAAGCCAATATATCCACTGGGGTCACTTAAAATAGCATTTCTTGCACATTCACAATGTGCAGAGTATTTTGAGAAGTTAAAAAATTACATATCAGTTGGCTCTTTCTCCACTCTGCAGTATTACCTATAATTCTCTTTTACAATTGCTTTGAAGACTGGTGTTCCTAGAGTCCTTGGAAGGAATAAACAATTTGACAAAATACATGTCTTCCATTTGAGGTACTTCCATTACAGGCTCTTGAAGAGACAATATGTTACCTATCCTAATAATTCATTAATAAGTCAATAATAGTATTATAAAACACAGATAGAAATACTTCAGGTAAATTATCAAAAAAATTTATCTTAAGTAACAAGCTTTAAGATGTCATGTCTGAAAACATAACAAATTATTTTGTTAATTCAAGTTGCTATCAGTTTAATACATTTTAAGCTGATCACACAATGTTATCTCTGAGCTAGGTTTCTTAAGAAATGTTGCCAAATCTCTTCACAACTCTCCTAATGAAATTCCTTTGATAACAGTTTAGGTGGATGATTACTCTAGTTCTTTTTATTTCAAAAACAGAAGTCTGCCAGCAAATTCTTAAGCCACTAATCATGCTGTGTTTTGCATCCCCAGTGCCTGGTAGTGTTCAGTATATGTCTGACGAATGACTGAATAAGTGAGTGAATGAACTGATGTACAATGAGCCAATGATTACTTCTGATTTTTATGAAGATGACCCCTCCCCTCGGCTCTCGTGTAATCTTCCTCATTAAACCCCATTCTTAAAAAAAAAGGTATTGTTACATACTGAAGACTGCACAATGTATTTGGAAAACAAATTACCCACAAACTGAAGAGGTTAAAAAAAAGACATTAGAAAGAAATTCATCCCACTCTTCAGTTCATTTCAGGTGGTGATATAAAATGAATAAGCATGAAAGCCACGCTCAGGGCATCCACAGTCTAGCAAAGGGGACACAAACACAAATACTACAGGTGATAATTCTTCCCTCAGTTCTTGTTATTAGTCTTCTCCAAAGCTTTGAGTTAGGTTTATTTGCTCACATACCAATTGATGTGACAGTGAAGGGTCTCAGCAACCAGCACCTTGTTTTTATGCCAAGCATCTGCTAAGGGTGCCCCTGCTGGTCCCTCATCGAACCCGCCAAGCACCTGTCCTCCAATGCCCTGGCTTCATTTGATATTCTGAATATAAGTGGCTTCCCTTAAAGCCCCTATATTGTACACGTCTAACAGCACTGTTCTCCAACAAAGGCAGCAGCTTTCCTCCACACCACTCTTATCAGCTAATAACCAGAGACCAGAAGCTCTGCTCCTAATCACTCAAACTAAACAAATGTTTACACTCATGACTGAGTCACAACCTTATTGGCCCAGCTGCTGACTCTGCCAAAGAGGCGCCTCCATGGTCCAGCTGCTCACCAGCCCCACAGCTGGCTCTGCCGGCATCTTCCTAACTCATTCCCCCGACAGCGTGAAGAAGCAACATGCCTTGGAAATGGGCATGAGTGCATCAACCACAGAGACGTGACATTCATAACACTCGACCCCATTTGCCTTTCCATAAACAAAGTGATGAAAATCCCAAATGTCACTAAAATGAAAAAATCAAGTCGTTTCCAGCACCAAATATCAACTTCAGAGGAAACAGGCTTAATTATACATGTCTCAGGGCACAGATGGTAGACTTTTCTCCTCTTAGTCACAAGAAGAATAGCTTCCAAGAAAATATATTATATATTCTTCCCCATCACCTCAAAAAGGCAAAGCAATGTGGTGTTTTCCCCTTCAGTGAATACAGAGAAGAGACCTCAGTAAAATGACGACCTGGTTAGATTTCTGAAACAGAAATGAAACCATGATTTTATAAACACCACTCTATTTTCCTTAAATAAGCAGACAACAAGCAGCCATCAATACAGTGAGACAGTGTAAAAATGACGACAGGGCTTCGAGGGCATAATTTTAAGACACCTTTATGTGGAAAAAAGTATAAAATTAGTCTGAAATGGACTATTACAAACATCTCAAGTTTCACAGTAAGTTTTATAGGAACCCATAAATTTAGGGGAAAATTGTCAGGTAGGTCAATGACAGGAAATTATATTTCAGGAATCATTACGTGCAACTCTTGACTGCTTAGACAAGATTACAAACCACAGAGAGCACCAGCTTACAGAACAATACTCTCTCATTGGGTATTTATCTAAGTATTCATAATGCCAAGTGCATGAGGAAAGGTCCTTTCTTACTTGCTTCCAAAACTAACAGTGAGGTACCAAATTTAGAAGTACATTCTAAAGTGTTTGCTAAAATCCCAAAATGGCCTATGTCCATAAAATAGAAAAGAAACCATAAACTTGTACCTGTACATACCATTACTTCTCTTCATCCTTCAAGGTGCTGGAAACTCTGAGCACTTAAAAAACCTGATATACAACTGAATGAAAATTAAAAAGTATGGCAAGAATAGTTTCCTTGATTTTACTTGTGGACCCACTCTTTCTCATCCAAAAGCCCTGGAACATCTGGGATGGGCCCTGAGTTGCAGGTGCTAATCCTGACCCAGCCCCAACCCCTCTCCCTGTCCCTCACTCCACCAGCCCCTTCTCCCTCACCACCTCCTACAAGTGTATCTGACATCCCTGCCACTACCTCAGGGTTGCTGGCCATTTTCCCAAAGTCAGTTTCTCAGAGAGGTCCTCCCTGACCACTCCATCAAAAAGGTAAGCCCTCTGCAACCCCGACCATCTCCCTTTCAAGATTTATTTTGTTCTTCTTAGCAATTATTACTATATAACATAGCCCATGGATTGTACGTTTCATTGTGGCCTCTCCACTAAAGTAAAAGCTATGAGAGTAGGGGTTTGTGTCTGATTTGCTCACTACTGTATTTCCAGCGCCTAAAAGAGTGCCAGGCATAAAGTAGGTGCTCAATAGATATTCCCTGAATAAATGAATGGATCTACACAACCCCAAACCATCTGGGTACTAATGAGATGTTGCTGATAAGCCAGTACAATTTTCTGCACCATAGCCAAATACCATATAACGAGAATGAACTACACTCATTAAATGGGGCTCCTAAAATTGACAATTGGAGGGCAAACATATGTAAATCTTCTACACCATCTATCAAAATAAATCTCAGATGGAAAAACAGGACTGGCTCTACCATCAGGCTGGGGTGGAGCGCCCCCTCCAGGCCAGGAAGGAGAGGTCAGAGGAGGCCAGGCATGGTCACACAGCAGATCCAGAGTGCGGGGAGGGGACTAGGCCAGTCCGGGAGGTCTGGAGCTGCAGGTGTGCAGGCAAGCAGGGGTGGTGCTTCCTGGGGAGAATCAGGCGGAGCACTGTGGTTTCTACTCACCATCTATAAAACTGCCTAGATAAAATGTTTTGAAATGAAAGATGCTTGCACAAACCATAATTCCGTATTTTATCATTTTTTTAGTCCTCTGGGAAGAGAATCATCCCTAAAACAGGTAAATCTAAAAGCTTTCATGTGTTTTACCTTTCCATTTCCGAGTAAAATTATGGAAGCAAATTAAGTTTCCTCTATGGATCATGTCTCTTTTCACCTTCAACATATCTACATCTGCAGAAATCCATCTTACAAAGATTTCTTGAGAAATTTATGGTCCCACCTTTCTTAACTGATTGTCTTTCTCTAGCTACGGCCATGCTCTGTCTAGATTGATATGATCTGTTCAGGCTGAAACTTCCAACCGAAACTCTGACAACTTCACCAAGTGACCCCCAGCCTCCTCCACCAGCCAGAGGTCCACCACTACAGACTCTCCCTCATGATCTGCCCTGTTGGACCCATAGCCCAGTAATTAACTCATGGCTTTGTTTTAAAGGCTGTGTTTTTCTTCTAGCTATAGATAACCATAATCTTAAAAATACTGTTCCATCTTTGGAAGCAGCTCTTTCATAAGATTCATTCAAAATGTCCTTGCAATTTTATATCCTCCTGCATTATGAACAAAAGGCTATCTCACCATGGAACTAGGGCCCAAGACAGCCACTTAGTTAAATGCCCAAATGTCAAAAATTTTTTCTGTAACAAAGCATTCATCTCAATTCAATCAGCATGATCGAACATTCTATAAAAGCAGTAAGTGGCACGTACATGGAGTGACAGATTATTAATTCAGTTTATTAGTTCCTTGCTATCTATGTAAAAGTAAGTTTCAACTTTGATATAAATTCTGTGGATGTCAGAATACTTAAAATGCATCAATCATAGATTTCCAATATTTAATTGGTACAATCAGTAGTAACCATTAAAAGCAAAGTAAGAATGTGCTGCATAAGGTCTGATATTTAGACTTTTGATTTATAAAAGATGGATGTGTGGTTATTCACATACAAATTTTTTCTTCGGGCAATGATGTGTGTTGGAATAATTATCATGCTGAAGTCAGAAGACTTCTAGAGAAAATCTTGTTAACAAGCACCATCTATTCCTTCTCTGGGCAATGGATTAATCAACTTTAAGAGTTTCTTCTGAATTCTATAGCTTTCAATATAACAAAGTAAGCAATTTTCATAACATTTATAAACAAGACAATAATTAGTATTTTTAAACACTAATCTAGATTTTAAAATGTCTTTTGGGTGCTGAAAAACTTAGACAATACTGAAAAAACTTACACAAAAACTTCACTATCAGTATTAACTCCAATTAAGTGCTAATTGTAACACTAGAACTAACATTTTAAACTCTAGTGAAATACATGATTTCAACACTAAGAACTTCATTTTTCCATATAAAGCTCCACCTCTTCCACTCTATTAACATCCAGATTTTCTGTTCAGTAGCTGGATAAAGGAATGAAAAAGGTAGTCAAAATAGAAATATAAAATAGCTCAGAAGAAAGCAGTACTAATAGAAGTTCACAGAAAATTTTTTAATTCTGTGCAACTGACAGGGTTTGGTAGCTTGCATGTAAACATGACTTATTTTATTTTGTTCCCAAATAAAAAAGGGAAGAGGTAGTATTAGAAAAAAAATAAAACACATGGGGTGCTAAACAATAGTGATTAGTGATTATGATGGTAACAAAAAAATCAGTGATTAAAAACTTAAACTATGTTATATTGTGGCAAAAAATCCAGGGTCTCATTCATGTTTACAAAATCACAACTTGAATATGGTCCCATCTGTGAAGTGACATCTTCACTGACCCTTCCAGGATAAGGGCATCATCCCTCTTCTTACCTCACTTGCTGGTACCCCAGATTGGAGTCTAACATACTGAAAAATATCCATATGTTTATTTCCTCTACGTAACGACCTTCCTTGCTCCTTGAGAATCACAAGTATAAAGCCCCACAGTGTATGACGGAGGAGGTCCTAAGCCTTAGGCATAGAGGAATGAGAAGAGTGTGAGAACCACTGTCATGGACAGTGCTGTGTATGATGGAAAAAAATTTAATAATCCCTTAGAATGAACCAGCTAATAAGTTCCAGCTCCATAACTCGAATTACAATCAGTCTTCTGAATTCTTTACCTACTCCCTAGAAGTAAATACTTTTTTTAGTATTTACTTTTAGAATAGGTGGAGCTTTATGTGGGAAGATGAAGTTCTTAGTGTTGAAAGTATATATTTTACTAGAGTTTAAAATTATAACACAGTTTTTGTGTTATAAAAGGTCAAACTGAAATGTTTCTGATGTCTTAGAATAGTTTCCCACTGACCTGTTATTACATCCATGTAAGAATAAAACTTACACAATAGTGCTAATAGCAACATTACTCCTAACAGCCAAAAAGATGAAAATAACACAAATGTACATCAACTGATGAATGGAGAAAAATATGATATAGTCATACAATGAAATACTATTCAGTCAAAAAAGGAATGAAATACTGATGCATGCTGTAACATGGGGGAACCTTGCAAACAATATGTTAAGTGAAAGAAGGCAGGCAAAAAAGGCCACATATTGCAATTTTATGCTTCCATTTGTATAAAAAGGAATAGGCCAATCCATAGATAGAGAAAGTAGATTACTGGTCAATAGAAGATTGATAGGTAAAGTATATGAAGTTTCCTTTTGATGTGCACCATTCTCAAGTTGACTGGGGTAATGGCTGTACAACTCTGTGAAATGTACTGAAAAGCACAGAACTGTATACTTTAAATGGGTGAATTGTATGGTATGTAAATTATATACTAATAAAGCTATTACTAAAAAAAAGTATATATCTATGATTTTCTACATCCTTCTGTTCTATGTCCTATAATCTATATATAATTCTATATTCTTCTCTCCCAGCTTTACTCAGATCTCACCTCTTTCGGGTCACCTTTCCACATTAGGTTCAAGTAATTCCAAAAGTTATCTTTTCTCCCCCAAAATAAACTACATTCAACATGAGAATAACTGACAGGTTATTCGATTCCCAAAGCATGGCTCTTGGACACCAGAGTGAACAGAGTAATTTGCAGCTAAACTTAAGCACAGTTGTCTTCCTGTGTCCTCCTCAGTTTGACAGCAAAGTTTTAATGAGTGTACCTCATGATGATTTAGTTTTGTTTTCACAGACCAACAGCAAACGTGCCAAAGGATCTTCTTATCTGTTAGGCAAGTTTCATAACCACAGCAGTAGCAAATTCATTAGAAACAATTTCACAGAGCCTCAGGATAGATATGAAGAGGTCACCAGTGATGGGATATATGAAAGTCTGCTGGGGGGAAGAGCATTACCCTGCCTCCCAGAACTCCATCAGCTGCCCCCTAGTCAGCCACCCCAAATAACCTGCCAAATAAGACTTCAAAACAAGTCACCTAGACCACCACACAAACAGATTTCCCCTTCTAAGCCTCTTCTGTATACAGATTTCGAGTGCCTGCCACTGGAAAGAACCAAAAGATGAGCATCAAATTTTTTCTTAAGAAAAAAATTTTTTTTATTTTTCTTTATTTTGTTTGCTTACATCTTAACATTTTCATACTTACTTCCGGTAACTGTATTCAAAGCTACAATGAGTCTGCATATCTGGTGGCTCAGGAAAGAAGATCAAAAAAACAATCTCCTAAGACTTAAGAAAAAAGAATATGTGGCTTCTAATATTGCTTGACATCAAATTCAGTATTCTGCAAATCCTGAAGGCTGGAAATAGGTGTGCTGGCAATCTGCATGAGGACCACAACTCCCCTCCTGATTTAACAGACACAGAGAACACCATCTGGACAAAAAATGGCAGATATCCAGCCATTCCAGCAGAATCTGGATACCAAACTCAGAATGATGAAAACATCTAGCTGGCAATTTGTGAAACAAAAGGCCCATCCACATAAAATTCTCCCCTATGCTTTATTTTTTCCTCAAGCCTTTTTACTGCCAACCCCACCAGCTTCTGTTCTTAAGAAAGGCAGTCTTGCTTAAGAACTGTCTTCAATAGGAGAAGATATGAAATAGCAGAAAGAATGTACCAAGAATAAGGAAAGCAAGATTATAGTTTCAGCCCCGCTGGGTGACTTTGAACACATTCTATAACCCATATATGGTATCATTTTTTTTCTCTGTGAAATGAATGAGTTGGTCTGCAGGATTAGATCAACTTAAAGGCCAAATACTACAGTAGGCCTTTATTGCAAAAATATGCTAAATAAAATAAAGTTCTGAAAATCTTAATGCCACTTCCCAAATTATCATTTTTCTGACCACCTACTATAGTTAATTGCCACCGTCGCTTGGCTATTATGAGGTAAGTGCCATGGTATGGCACACTGGAAGGTCAATGCCGTAACACTGGTAAAATGTTAAAACACATCCATCAATGATAAAATAATGGGAACAACTTCAGCAAGCTGCAGTGGAAAAATCAGTTTTGTCATTTATAGACTTAGTGAATGCCAATTCATCTTTCAGCCCCAAAATTGCAATTGTCTTTGTGAGGACTTTTACCAGTTTCCTAACCTAAGAGCTGTGCTGTCCATCTATTTTATCCAGATGTCTACTCTTGCATTTGTAATTTATTTATTTATTGATGGCTCTGTTTCCCTTCTAGGTTGTCAAGTACACAAAGGCACTAAGTATCTTATATACCTTGTGTGCTCAGCTTCTAGCACTTTCCCTATGTAACAACCACAACTCTTTCAGCTGCAAATCTAAAAAAGAATATAGACTCATGTACCTGAAAGGTTCATAAGAGTCTGAGCTTCAGGCAAAGCCAGATTCAACTGTTCAATGGATAGTAAAAAATCCATCTCTCAAGCTCACCTTTCCTCATGTTGGTTTTATAAACAGTATTTCCAGGCTATACTAGCTTTCTTTCCCACTAATACAAAAAGAGTCTCATGACTCTTTTTGGGTCTGTGTCCATTTCTGAATGAATCACTACGGCTCTAGAGATAAAATCCTTATTGACCAAGTTAGCACAATTGCCCATTCCTTGAGTATGTGTTTTAAGGTTAGTCTATAGACAGAGAGTGTTGGAAGGGGACACACAAAGAATAAATGAAGCACCATATCCAGAAAAACAGAAAGAGTAGGCAAGGAAGGCAAAAACAACAGATGTCAATTACAACTTGGTTGTTTGCTTAATTAAATGTAATCACATTTGTAAGAGACTTTGTCCTCCCATAGGCTCTGATTACACTACTCCCTAATACACAAATAGATTCTAATAAATTATGTCATGATCAGTCAGGGATGGAGGAGTTGGAATGGGGGATGGGGTACCCAAGCAAAGGGTGGCCAATGGAAAATAGCTTTCTTTGTAGGTCATCCTAAAAGCTGAAGCTAAAAGGTTACTTATAAGAGTGTGGTCCCTTCCTTACACCATATATAAAAATTAACTTGAAATGTATCAAAGATCTAAATGTAAGAGCTAAAACCATAAAATTCTCAGAAAAAAAGAAACATAGATAGAAATCTACAGGACCCTGGATTTGACAATGGTTTCCTAAGAATGACACCAAAACCACAAGCAACAAAAGAAAAAATGGGTAAATTAGACTTTTTGATCAAGATTTAAAACTTTTCTGCTTCAATGGAACACTAACAAGAAAGTGAAAAGAAACCCAAAGAATGGAATAAAACATTTGTAATTAATATATCTGATAAGGGACTAGTATTTAGAATATACAAAGAACTCTTGCAACTCAATAATAAAGGCAAACAACCCACTTTAAAATGAGTCAAGGATTTGAATAGATATTTCTCGAGATATACAAATGACCAATATCCAAATGAAGAGGTGCCTAACATCATTAGTCATTAGGGAAACACAAATCAAAACCACAATGAAATACCACTTTACACCCACTAAGATGGCTACAATCTAACAGACAATAGGTACTAAAGTGATTGAAACTGGGAACCTCATAAGTTGCTGATGTTAAACATTGTCATCACTTTGGAAAACAGCTGGCACTTCCTGAAAAATGTTATACACAGTTATCATACGACAGCCATTCCAGTCTTAGGGACATACACAAGAGAAATGAAAACATGTCAACACAAAACCTAACACATGAATGTTCATGATAGCATTTTTTGTAATAACTAAAAACTAGAAACATTCCCAATGCCCACCAACTGATAAATGGATAAGCAATATGCAACATACCAAAACCATGAGATATTACTCAGTCATGAAAAGGTGTAAAGTACCAGTACATGCTACAGCTTTGAAACATGAACCTAACTGAAAGAAACAAGCTACAAAAGACCACATAGAACCCAGAATTGGCAAAATCTAGAGACAGAAATTAGATTAGTGGGAGGAGGAGGAACTGGGGAGTGACTAATAAACAGCTTTATTTTGAGAGCAGTAAAAATATTCTGGAATTAAATAGTGGTGATGGTTACATAACTTTGTGAATATCCTAAAAACTACTACTTACTTGTGTATTGAATGAATTTTATGGTATGTGAATTGTGTCTTGCTTATTTTAAAGTTTGAATATGGATTGGGTATTTATTAGACATCACCAAGGAATTAATATAATTTTAGTAAGTGCAAAAATATTACCAAGGTAATTTAAAGCAATAGCCCCTTTATGAAGTTACATACTGAAGAGTGTAAGAATGAAATGACATGTCTTGGATATGTTTTAAAATAGGTCACCAGAAAAAGGGGTAGATGGTAAAGAAAAAGTATATCAAAACCTTAATAACTGGTGATTCTAAGTTATAAGGATATATGGGTTCAACATACCCTCCTCTTTACTTCTCTGTGTATTTTTTTCAAATAAAAAATTATTTTAAAAGACTGTGATAAAATCTTGGATTTCTTGTGGTTGTACCATGTGACAATTAGGCCAACCACAGCTTTAAAGGGTTTCCACTGATAATAATGTAAATACTGAAATACTGAAACCATGTAGTGAAATCCATCAAAAGATTTTGATGAAATCTCTGGTGTTTGTGTTATTCCTAGGACATTCCTTCTGAAGATATTTCCTCTTACTAACCAAAACCATGTTTTAAGGAAATATTTTCCAAACCTGTACTCCTAAACCAGACATTCCTCAGGATATTAACAGATGTTCTCAAACAAAAGTGTTCCATTGTCAAATAAGTTTGAGAAACACAGAGTTAAACAAAGTTAATATATTTGCTACACTAACTCTCAGAATCTGGGCACTGTGAGTTGTCCAAAAGGAGCTACAATATGCCTAATTTCAGAAATTCATCTATTCATTATAGAGCATACCTATTAAGCTCACTAAATACTTCTCTTGCAACCCTGGCAGACAATCAGAATCACTTCTAGAGTCTGATATAAATACAACTTATGTCTGTTCTTTATGATCCACCCTGAACCAGAGGTTATGAAACGCTGGCTTAGAGGTAGGAAAATTTTTGCTTAATAAAGGATATTTGAGCTGACTCCCAAAATCAGAGAAGCTAACCAGGCAACACTGTATTTGAGGCAAAGAGAGTAACAGGTACAGGGATACAAAAACAGAGACCCATGAAGCATGTGGGAACTAAGAGTAGCCCATTATTACTAGGAAACAGGAACAGGTGAGGGGAGGAGAGCTGGCAAAGATGGGGTTGAAGGGCAGACAGGGGCCAAACAGGGGAGGATTCTGCCAGGCTACGAAGTTCAGCATGTGACCAGTGGAAGGCCACTGAAGGACTAAACACAGTAGTGTGGTCCAACCTGCAAATCCTCTCAGTGTCTGCCAGAAGACATACATCTACCCTGAAGCATAATGATTTGCTTTGAATGAGTCACATGTGTGTATCAGCACTGATTTGCTAAAACCTCCCAGTCCACATTTATAATTATTCAAACTCCAGCCTAGGTATAATTCACTTATGTAATACTACTAATACTCCAACTCATGCTACTATTGGCTGCAAATGCAGAATTTTTTAAGCATGTGTTTCCTGTATTGCACACATGGAAAATACCTCTCCAAAGTCTTTTTTCTCTCTGATGCTTGGATTTCTAGAAAGAAGAGAAAGCTTCCAGGATATACTGCCACTTGAAAGAATTTCCCCTCATTATTTAAAAGCTACTCGACAGTCATTTCCTGTGTTGCACTTTCAATACCAACCCCGACTGCAGTTGAGGTTAAAAATTGTCCCCTTGTTGTCTGCCTGGGGATTTGTTTTTTAACTGGTTTATTTGCCATCCATTGTGTTCCTAAAAAAGAAAATTAATTAGATGAGAACACTTAAAGATCTAGTGATTTAACAAAAAGTCTGGATTTGTTGAGTTTCTTGATATTTTTAAAGATCTGACAATTACTGAGCTTGGATTTTTTGCAGGACACAATCAGCTGGAGATAAAAATAATAGCACCCATTTGGCTGAGCCAAATACAACAAGCACCCCCGACTCTGTACATTTACCTTCACACAATGTGGATTGTGATGCCTATTTATTCTGATTACATGGATATAAATTTCATCCAAAAAACTTTAAGCAGTTTATCAAATTACATACATAATACAGGACAATTAACAATAAAAACAATAACCCACTAATTAAAAGGAGCAAGCAAATAGGTTTTCCAAACATCTGGTGGATGTAATTACATAAAATACATTAAGTAATTACTGCAGTTGAATCATGACCTTCCCTAAGTAAAATACAACTCCAAATTCTTTTTCTTTGTGTAAGATTTTAGAATTCCAAGATAAGGCTGAGCTGATCATCAGTTCAGATTTACCAGAATTTCTGCCAAGAGCTGAGTTCCTCCAACTAGCTCTACTTTTCAGATCTTCATCATTTCTCTCAAACACAGAGCAGACTCCATACTGCTATAATCTGGCTATGGGTTATCAATTTGATCCATGTAGGTAATATAGAATAAAAGATAAAGGCTATACATCATTTATGATTGCTAAACATTATCAAGGGCATTAAGTTCTGTCGGCTTAAGTACTTCAGACTTAACAATCCTCCTCACCCTTTCAAAAAGGAAAAAAAATTGACACTGATGTGAATATGGCTTTCATATCATAAAGCTGTGAAGAAGCAAGGAGGACTTGAAGAGATAATTTGTTCATGCTTTTTTTGCCTTCAAAAGGGTGACTGTGATAATCCAATATTATAATTATCAGATAACTATTTAGCACAGAGTAAAGGCATCCAAAATTCCACTGAATGTGGGGTTGTCCATTTTCTGATGGAAACAGAAGAATCACATTGTCTTGACTTGCAGTCTTAAGCTCCATGGAAAGACGCTTTTCCTTCACCTCGATTGGCTGCACCTGAAGCGCAAACACTGTGCTCCAAGGGGTTCAGTCTGTTGTAGCTGCCAGACGGCCTCTGGAAAATGTCAAAGATCTTCAAGTTCTGTGCTACATACAGCTTGGAGAAATAAATTATGATAGGTCTTGTAAAAGTAAACAATCATGGAGGAAAAAACACACTCCACTTATTTTCACAGCTCATGACATCTTGAATAGTTTTTTTAATAGTCACTATTTTCAGTACCAGTACAATTTAGCAACTTCTGCTGACTTTAACTCTTCTTTACCCATTATTTCATCTAAAGGCTTTTTTTTTCCATACTTTCCACTAGGTTGTAAACTCCTCAAGGGCTAAAATCAAGTTTGTGTCGTTCACCACTGTATTTCCAGAGCCTACCACAGCACCTGCCATAGAATGCATAATAAATATTGAAAGAGTGAATGCTTCTTAAATACTATTAACAACATAATTTTAAGCAACATTGAGAGAAAAAAATGTATTTAGAATGCTCTTAAACAAAATGTGATAAGTAAAACATTAAAATTTGTTACAAAAAATATTAGAAATGATTACATTTTAAAACCCTCCAGATTGATAGTGTAGACAATTTCACTGGCTTCAGATTCTAACTATTAAAACCCAGTATCATTTAGAAAGCAATTTCCATTCCACAGAGGAAAGGTACTACAAAATGCAAGCATTATCAAGGAGCTCTTGAACCATGAAAATAACGGAAATTTGTTTTTGCTTTATTAAAGGTGATTGAAGGTTGCTTTTTTTTACAGAGACACTCTGAATTTTTACAGAGACACTCTGAATCAAAGAGTATAACCAAAAATCTTAGGCAGAAACTTTGCTAATAACAATTCAAACACTGGGAACATCTCTAGTTTCTTGCACTAGAACAAGAGAGCCAAAGGAACAATGGCTTCTCAGATCAGAAGCAGAAAGTGCTAACACAGACATACTGAGATTAAAAACAGTGAATGAGAAAAAGAAAGCTGAAGAGGGCAGGTTCTGAACACACAGGCAGGAGAAGCCCCACACTTTGGTTACTTTGATGAGCTGTTCTATCAATGTCAGCTGATCCCTACTGAACACCTATTACACTCCCAGTAATGAGGAGAGAGTGATCCAAAATAAGCACATACACAACAAGCTATTTGAAACAGTTCAAGACAATATTCATGAAGTGAAGAAAAGTGATGCAGGTGTGTTTAGTGTGTATGGAGAGAGATTTATGAAAGTTGGAGAGTAATGAAGTTGAGGGGTTCATGGAGGAAACAGAACTCCCCATCTGGGGGGGAAGCATGCGTGCATGTGCACACACATGTGCAGACATTCCACTCAATACAAAGGGAACAAAAAGCACCTCCCACTTGTGTGCCGAGGCTGGGTTTCACATCCATTTTCTCTAACCTTCACAACCTAATAAATACATGTCCACTTAGCAGATGAGCAAAATGAACAAGAGGCATTAGCTGAATCAGGTCACATAGCTAGAAAGAGGAGACCACATTTCAAACCTATGATTATCTCGTGCCAAATTCTCTCCCTTTTTCATACTCTTAATACAAGCAAAGTCCAAGATGACTGTTTAAGCCTCTCTGCAGGTACTTCCTCTCTTATACATGGGTTTTAAAAAATTAAAAGGCAACTTTAAACACATAATCCTAATGGCTCATGGATGCAAAGCACCTACTCCACACCAAAGTACTTTATGCATTAGCTCATTAGTATCCTTGCATTTGTATGAGGAGGTACATATGATTTTACAGATAAGGAAACTGAGGCATAGAGTCATTAACAAACTGCCTGAGGCCACTGTTCTAATAAGTCCCAGAGCCTTTATAAGATTATTCCACACCATTCCAATCAAGCATTCAAATGAGAAACACCCCAACTGCATAACGGAGTTCTTTAAATGCCCAGGCAGATCTCAAGCTTCTCTAAGGTCACCTGACCTGGGCAGGACTTGGGTGTCACTGGCACAGCATGGCACATGTTCTAGTCCAGATTCTACCACCTAGAGACTCTCTCAACTTTGCACAGTTATTTAGCTTCTTACAGTCCCAGCTTTGACACCTGTAAAATGAAGACCTTATGATAAACGTAGCAGAATTTCTTCCAATTCTAAACGTCTGCAGTGTAAATTGACAGACTTGCTCTATACCAATACTCCTAACTACCAAATGTGAAAAAACTAAAATAAAAAAAAGAAAGAAATCTGGGTATGAACAGTGGCCTAATTTGTACATGAGTAAACATAAACTCAGAATAACCTGTATGAGCACAATATATCATTTCTGTTCTCATTACCCCAAAGTTAACAGAGCTATTTTTATAATTTATTTAAGTTAGAATCACAGGCTAAAAGTATTCCTTAAAGTACCTACACAATTGGTTAAAATAAACACAGAAACCTTTTGTCCCCAGTGAGGTGACCTCATGGAGATAAGTGCCAACTTTTCTTACTCCTGTGCTGAAATACAATTTTGTTATTCTTTCCTGGAAGTGTTCTAAGACTCCTGCCAGACACAGCTCTAGCAAATAGCATATCTAATCCTTCTATACTGCAGGGGAGTGCTCTGACGCCCAGGGCAGCTGTTGCAGTTGCTCAAGACCCCTGCCTGGAGCAGCTGGAAGCATGGCCCTGCTGTATGAGATAGAGCAGTCCTTTGAACACAAGCATCAATCCATTTCTAACCTCCCAGACCTTCAAGTGACAGCAGAAGGCTCAATCCCAGCAATAGTGACTCTACTAACACAAATCAGGCTTTCAAGCAAAGAACACTTAGTGAAGTCCTAGCACACAAGGGTTAGAAATCCTTTAAACCAGTCGCCAGATAGATGCCTTACAGTGATAAGGCATGTCATAAAAACTTAGGTAATAACAGTGAGAGTTTGGGTTACTGCCACCAGACACAGAAGGCACATGGTTAAATACAGGGTTATCTGAGTATTGGGAGTACAAAACCTTGTCCACTTAAAGACCCAAGTTCATCCATAACAACAGCAAGCATTCCAAAATATTTGTAACAAACCCAAAGACCCTGTAACACCAGGTTCTAAGAGTAAGACTAAGAGCCCCATTCAGCACTAGGACCTCCATGTGCAGCTGTGCAGGCTGTGCACTGCTCAATTCCAGGGGGTGCACTTGACATAAACTATGAGTGCTGTCCTATGGGTCCACGCACTGCAGCACCCTGGTTCAGCACAATTCTAGAGCAGGAACAAAGTTAGAAAAAACAGAACAGCAGCCACAAGTACCTTTTCTAAAAGAAATTTCGCAAAATATATTGGTTCATAATTTCAACTTGAGTAGACCTCAATAGGCAAATCTAAAAATTTTCAAAGGAATCCTGTAGCAGACCCTGAATTCAGTTCACCTGTATCTGAACAGTTTGTCAAGAACAGTTTCAGAATCCCTGGGAAGTGAACCAATGACCAACATCTGTTCCATCTCTTGATGCCAAGTGCTATAGCTGAGGGCACCTCACACAGTGGCTTCACTTCATGCTTTTGCCAACTCCTGCTTCTTCAGACTCAGAAGCCACTGTTTTGTACCTGGGCTGTAAGAAATATTCAAGAAACAAGAACATTTCCTCCTAGTTGTTACATTCACCAGATATGTGAAGGTTAAAGGTTAGTGTGCATTTCCCCAGTAGGCCAAACAGTAAATTTCACAAAATCATCCAACAAAGAGAAGGTATAGAAGTTCAGAATTTATGGAAGAGTCTAAACCACAGAGCATGTTAAATGAAAAGGTAATACTTTTCTGTTACCTGAAGAGAAGCAAACTAGGGTTTTGAAAGTCCATTAAATTGATTAATTTTTAAACTGCAAAATAAAAAGAAAACATGCACTGAACTTATTTGTGTATTAAATATCGATACATGTAATTTTACCTGATAGTCTGTAAAATTTTTGACTCCAGAAATTCTCTTATGTCCCCCAACTGTACCCTGCACAGTGCTAGGAACACATTAGTAACAGTTAACACTTAATGAGTACTTCTCAGGTACCAAGCATGGATCTAAGTATTTTATGTGTATTGATACACTCAATCATCATAGCAGTGCTATGAAACACACAAGATTATTTTATTCATATCTTAAAGAATATGGTGAGGCTCACAGAAGTTAAGTTGTAAATAGGAGAAGTTAAGTAGCTAGTAAATTATAGAGTCAATATTTGAATCCAGGGAGTCTCATGCTAGAATCTATGCTCTTAGGCATCACACTATTCTTTCTCAAGATCTTACATACCTAATAAATGATGCTGGAATGTTCGTGCATGGGTCCTTCATTATGGAAGGACTTTAAACCACTATCCTCTCCTAAATAGGTTAAACATTTACTTTGTCACTGATGCTATAAATTTCTTACAAAATCCTATCTAAAGCCTAATCTTTATACAATATTCCACAAAAGTTTCCTAATAAGTGGAGTCCAAATTAATATTGTTGTGCTATTGCTATAAAGAGTAAATTCAAGGTTCTTCCTTGGTGAAAAATGCACCATTCTGGTGACTGATGCTAATAATGGGAGAGGCTGTCCATGTGTGAGGGCCAGGGGCATATGGCAAAGCTCTGCACTTGACTCTCTATTTTATTCCTCTCAATTTTATTTATACCTCAACTTTAATCTGTAAGTATTCTAAACAAAAGTCTTTCAAAAAAAAAAGTCAGACTTCCGGGAAGATGGCGGTGTGAGCAGGGTGGCAGAAATCTCCTCCCAACACTATATTTATCTACGAAAACACAGCAAATACATCTATTCCTAAAAGAGAGACGAGAATACACAGGAAAGCGCAAAGCGTGCAGCTACACCCGAGAGGACTCGGCACCCCAAGAGGCGGGTAAGATACGAGCCGCGACCTGGCGGGACCCGAGCCCTCCCCCACCCCAGCACACCGGCGGGAGGAGAGGATTCAGAGCCGGGAGGGAGTGGAAGTACACCCCACGAGGTAGCCAGCCCCGGTGATCTGCACGGGGAGCGCTGACCCACATGGCGCAGTGCAATGGAGATTGGAGAGACAGAGGAGCAGAATCTGAGCAGGGAACGCGCCAGGGTGCTTTCGGCCGGTTCCTGGGAAGGGAAAAATAAAGCGCGCTTTCTTCAGTGGTCTTAAAGAGACAGGAGCCCACCAGAGGAGCCGGATCGCCCCAGCACACTCAGCCCAGCAGGCTGGGAGTCCTGGGGAGTTTCAGACGCCTTAGCTGGCGACTGAGGAAGCGTAGCCATACTTAAACTTCTCACTAAGATCAACAGCCTCCTATTCGTTCCCACCCCTGCCAGAGCGATACAGGGCCCTGCGGAGTGGTGCAGTCACAGCTGTGGAATAGTGGGGCAATAGCTCCACCTACAGCATTCTCACAGAATCTACGTCCGGTGGGCGGGTTTTTTTATTTTTTTTATTTTGTTTTGTTTTTGTTTTTTCTTTTCTTTCTTTTTTCTTTTTTTCTTTCTTTCTTTCTTTCTTCCTTTTTTTTTCTCTTTTTTTTTCTTCTCTTTTTAAAGTCTTAAAGAGCCCAGCTGACATATGTGGCAACTATCAGTGACCAATTCTATAGCCATGAAAAGACAGAGGAATATGGTTCAGAGCAAAATCAACCAGACAACCCCAGAGAGGGAGTCTGAAGGGATGGAAATGCACAGCCTCCCTGAAAAAGAATTCAGAATAAAAGTCATAACCATGCTGATGGACCTACAGAGAAATGTGCAAGAGCTGAGGGAGGAAGTGAGGGAACTGAGGAAAGACAATGCAGAAATCAGACAAGCGATCGACGGGCTTAACAGCAGACTGGATGAGATGCAAGAGACTGTTAATGGAATAGAAATCAGAGAACAGGAATACAGAGAAGCTGAGGCAGAGAGAGATAAAAGGATTTTTAGGAATGAAAGAATATTAAGAGAACTGTGTGACCAATCCAAACGGAACAATATTCGCAATATAGGAGTACCAGAGGAAGAAGAGAGAGAAAAAGGGATAGAAAGGGTCTTTGAAGAAATAATTGCTGAAAACTTTCCCTCGCTGGGGAAGGAAGTAGTCTCGCAGTCCACCGAAGCTCATAGATCTCCCAACACAAGGGACCCAAGGAAGACAACACCAAGACACATAATAATTAAGATGCCAAAGATCAAAGATAAAGACAGGGTATTAAAGGCAGCTAGAGAGAGAAAAAAGATCACCTACAAAGGAAAACCCATCAGACTATCATCACACTTCTCAACAGAAACCTTACAGGCCAGAAGAGAATGGCATGATATATTTAACGTTATGAAACAGAAGGGCCTCGAACCAAGAATATTGTATCCAGCACGATTATCGTTTAAATATGATGGGGGGATTAAACAATTTCCAGACAAACAAAAGTTGAGAGAGTTTGCCTCTCATAAACCACCACTACAGGATATCTTAAATGGACTGCTCTGGATGGAAGCACACCTAAGGCTAAAAAGATGTCACCAGAGAAAATAAAATCATAGCAAAGAAAGCAGACCATCCAAATACTAACTAAAGGCAAAGAATAAAACACCTATTATATAAAGAATGGAGGAGGAGGAATAAGAAGGGAGAGAAATAAAGAAACATAAGACTGTGTTTACAATAACTTAATAAGAAAGTTAAGTTAGATTGTTAGACATTAAAGAAGCAACCCTTGAACCCTTGGTAACCACGAATCTAAAGCCAGAAATGGCAATAAGTACATACCTATCAATAATCACCCTAAATGTAAATGGACTGAATGCACCAATCAAAAGACACAGAGTAACAGAATGGATAAAAAAGGAAGACTCATCTATATGCTGCCTACAAGAAATTCACCTCAAATCCAAAGATATACACAGACTAAAAGTGAAGGGATGGAAAAAGATATTTCATGCAAACAACAAAGAGAAAAAAACAGGTGTTGCAGTACTTGTCTCAGACAAAATAGACTTCAAAACTAAGAAAGTAGCAAAAGATAAAGAAGGACATTACATAATGATAAAGGGGTCAGTTCAAAAAGAAGATATAACCATTATAAATATATATGCACCCAACACAGGAGCGCCAGCATATGTGAGACAAATACTAACAGAATTAAAGGAGGAAATAGACAGCAATGCATTCATCTTAGGAGACTTCAACACACCACTCACTCCAGAGGACAGATCAACCAGACAGAAAAAAAGTAAAGACACAGAGGCACTGAACAACACACTAGAACAGATGGACCTAACAGACATCTACAGAACTCTACACCCAAAAACAACAGGATACACATTCTTCTGAAGTGCACATGGAACATTTTCCAGAATAGACCACATACTAGGCCACAAAAAGAACCTCAGTAATTTCAAAAATATTGAAATCCTACCAACCAACATCTCAGATCACCAACGTATAAAACTAGAAATAAATTTTAGAAAGAAATCAAAAAGGCTCACAAATACATGGAGACTTAACAACACTCTCCTAATTAATCAATGGGCTAATGACCAAATCAAAACAGAAATCAAAGAATATATGGAGACTACTGAAAACAGCAACACAAAGCCACAACTTCTGTGGGACGCAGCAAAGGCAGTTCTAAGAGGAAAGTATATTGCAATCCAGGCCTATTTAAAGAAGGAAGAACATTCCCAAATGAATAGTCTAAAGACACAATTACTGAAATTGGAAAAAGAAGAACAAATGAGGCCCAAAGTCACCAGAAGGAGGGACATAATAAAGATTAGAGAAGAAATAAATAAAATTCAGAAGAATAAAACAATAGAAAAAAATCAATGAAACCAAGAGCTGGTTCTTTGAAAAAATAAACAAAATAGATAAACCCCTAGCCAGACTCATTAAGAGAAAAAGAGAATCTACACACATAAACACAATCAGAAATGAGAAAGGAAAAATCACGACGGACCCCACAGAAATACAAAGAATCATAAGAGAATATTATGAGAATCTATATGCTAACAAGCTGGAAAACATAGAAGAAATGGACAACTTCTTAGAAAAATACAACCTTCCAAGACTGACCAAGCAAGAAACAGAAAAACTAAACAGACCCATCACCAGCAACGAAATAGAATTGGTAATCAAAAACTTACCCAAGAACAAAACCCCCGGGCCTGATGGATTCACCTCTGAATTCTACCAGACATATAGAGAAGAAATAACACCGATTCTCCTTAAAGTTTTCCAAAAAATAGAAGAGGAGGGAATACTTCCAAACTCATTCTATGAAGCCAGCATCACTCTAATACCAAAACCGGGCAAAGACCTCACCAAAAAAGAAAATTACAGACCAATATCCCTGATGAACGTAGATGCAAAAATACTCAACAAAATATTAGCAAACCGAATTCAAAAATACATCAAGAGGATCATACACCATGATCAAGTGGGATTCATCCCAGGGATGCAAGGATGGTACAACATTCGAAAATCCATCAACATCATCCACCACATCAACAAAAAGAAGAACAAAAACCACATGATCATCTCCATAGATGCTGAAAAAGCATTTGACAAAATTCAGCATCCATTCCTGATTAAAACTCTCAACAAAATGGGTATAGACGGCAAGTACCTCAACATCGTAAAGGCTATATATGATAAACCCACAGCTAACATCATACTTAACGGCGAGACGCTGAAAGCTTTTCATCTAAGATCGGGAACAAGACAGGGATGCCCACTCTCTCCACTGCTATTCAACATAGTACTGGAGGTCCGAGCCACAGCAATCAGACAAAACAAAGACATACAAGGCATCCAGATTGGTAAAGAAGAAGTCAAATTGTCACTATTTGCAGATGACATGATACTGTACATAAAAAACCCTAAAGACTCCATTCCAAAACTACTAGAACTAATATCTGAATTCAGCAAAGTTGCAGGATACAAAATTAACACACAGAAATCTGTTGCTTTCCTATACACTAATGATGAACTAACAGAAAGAGAAATCAGAAAAACAATTCCATTCACAATTGCATCAAAAAGAATAAAATACCTAGGAATAAACCTAACGAAGGAAGTGAAAGACCTGTACTCTGAAAACTACAAGACACTCCTAAGAGAAATTAAAGAGGACACTAACAAAAGGAAATGCATCCCATGCTCTTGGCTAGGAAGAATAAATATTGTCAAAATGGCTATACTACCTAAAGCAATCTACAGATTCAATGCAATCCCTATCAAACTACCAACAGCTTTCTTCAATGAACTGGAACAAATAATTCTAAAATTCATATGGAACCACAAAAGACCCCGAATAGCCAAATCAATCCTGAGAAGGAGGAATAAAACAGGGGGAATTACACTCCCTGACTTCAAGCTCTACTACAAAGCCACAGTAATCAAGACTATTTGGTACAGACACAAAAACAGCCCCACAGACCAGTGGAACAGAATAGAAAATCCAAACATTAACCCAAACATATACAGTCAATTAATATTTGATAAAAGTGCCTTGGATATACAATGGGGAGATGACAGCCTCTTCAGCAGCTGGTGTTGGAAAAACTGGACAGCTACATGTAAGAGAATGAAACTGGACTACTGTCTAGCCCCATACACAAAGGTAAACTCAAGGTGGATCAAAGACTTGAATGTAAGTCATGAAACCATAAAACTCTTAGAAAAAAACATAGGCAAAAATCTATTGGACATAAACATGAGCAACTTCTTCATGAACATATCTCCCGGCAAGGGAAACAAAAGCAAAAATGAACAAGTGGGACTATATCAAGCTGAAAAGCTTCTGTACAGCAAAGGACACCATCAGTAGAACAAAAAGACATCCTACAGTATGGGAGAATATATTCATAAAAAACGTATCTGATAAAGGGTTGACATCCAAAATATATAAAGAACTCATGCACCTTAACAAACAGAAAGCAAATAATCCAATTAAGAAATGGGCAGAGAATATGAATAGACACTTCTCTAAAGAAGAAATTCAGATGGCCAACAGGCACATGAAAAGATGCTCCACATCGCTAATCATAAGAGAAATGCAGATTAAAACCACAATGAGATATCACCTCACACCAGTGAGGATGGCCAACATCCAAAACACAAACAACAACAAATGTTGGCGAGGATGTGGAGAAAAGGGAACCCTCCTACACTGCTGGTGGGACTGCAAATTAGTTCAACCATTGTGGAAAGCAGTATGGAGGTTCCTCAAAAAACTCAAAATAGAAATACCATTTGACCCAGGAATTCCACTCCTAGGAATTTACCCTAAGAATGCAGCAGCCCAATTTGAAAAGGACAGATGCACCCCTATGTTTATTGCAGCACTATTTACAATAGCCAAGAAATGGAAGCAACCTAAGTGTCCATCAGTAGATGAATGGATAAAGAAGATGTGGTACATATACACAATGGAATATTATTCAGCCATAAGAAGAAAACAAATCCTACCATTTGCAACCACATGGATGGAGCTAGAGGGTATTATGCTCAGTGAAATAAGCCAAGCCGAAAAAGACAAGTACCAAATGATTTCACTCATATGTGGAGTATAAGAACAAAGAACAAATACTGAAGGAACAAAACAGCAGCAGACTCACAGAACCCAAGAACGGACTAATAGTTACCAAAAGGAAAGGAACTGGGGAAGATGGGTTGGAATGCAGGGATAAGAGGGAAACAGGGGCATTACGATTAGCAGACATAATGTTGGGGGGCACGGGGAGGGCTGTACAACTCAGAGAAGACAAGTAGTGATTCTATAGCATCTCACTACGCTGATGGACAGTGACTGTAATGGGGTTGGTGGGGGGGACCTGATGAAGGGTAGTTTAATAACGTAATATTGCACATGTAATTGTAGATTAATGATAATAAAATAAATTATATTAAAAAAAAAACAAAAAAAAAAAAAAATTCAGCCCAAAGATTTACGCACACACACCCACACACGCACACGCACGCACACGCACACACACACACACACACACACACACACACACACACACACACTCCCGGCTCCAGGATTCCATCACCCCATCCAAGGACACCAGACAGCTGAGTTCTTCCTGAATTACTTGAAACTTTTCCACATCCCTCTCTATCATTCTTGCAGCCTTTTCTTCTTTTCTGCCTTGTACCATTATTTGCATAAGCTCCCATATATACTTTTATGGTCTCCTTTCCACCTTGCATAGAAAATATACAACAGGACATTTTGGAATGAAACATCACAAGTGTGGAGATTCTTATCCCAGGATTTTTCTGCCTTTTTAAAGCAACTGTTCCATAATTCACGGTAGTATTTTGGCAGATCAAAGTACATCATAACCTTAGTTTAATAAGACCACTTCTGGCAATATTCATAGAGTTATACTATGTGTACTTTCAAAAAGCAGTTTCAGACTTCTGTCATCTCAGCAAGAAATATCTATTTATTGAACAAAAAAAAAAGAATATTGTCTTAAAATTCTGCTGTTACTTGCAGACAGACCAGCAGGGAGGCACAGAGTCCAACCCTTTAGGGTCTGAACACTAATAAGGCCTAGAAAAACGCCGTAACCAACAAAGATTATTGTCCTGCTTTGGATTCATAAATTTTCCCCACAGCTATCTTTAATACTTACTCAAAAGGGCAGATTCTTGTTTGAACTGAAATTCTAGCAACAATCCTACTGTTCACATTATGTTGGGAATACCATTTATATAAATACCAACCTACATATTTTTTTTCAAACAAAAGTATGAGGAAATAAGGAGACTGTTATGCATTTTTAAATACCAAATGTATGTGCAGAAATCGGAAAATAAGCATTGATTATTCTTTTTGATGTTTAACTTGGCACTAAAGGAGAGTACCAGATCCACTATTATTATTGTCTTGAATCTACACTCCACTGTAACCGTAATTCACTAATAGATAAAATGAAGAATCCATCACATTTATCAAAAAGAAACTACCCCACCTCAGAAATGCTAAATACAGTTACCAAATGACCTAGCAATTCCAGTCCTAGGTCTATACCCAAGGAAAATGAAACCAAATGTCTCTACACAAACCTGTAGATGACTGTTTATAGCAACATTATTCAAAATAACCAAAAGGTGGTAACAACCCAAATCGCCACCAACAGATAACAATATCTATTAACCCAAATCTCCACCAACAGAATAAACAAAATGTGGCATATCTACATATGGAGTATTACTCAACCATAAAAAGGAAAAGACTACTGAGACCTATGTCGACAAGGATGAACCTTGAAAGCATTATACGAAATGAAGAAGCCAGCCACAAAGACCAATATGGTATGATTCCACTTAGGTGAAATCTTCAGAATAGGGACAGCTATAGAGAAAGAAGGTAGATTTGTGGTTGCTAGGGGCTCGGGGGAAGGGATGGGCAGTGCCTGCTAGTGGGCACAGGGTTTCATTTACAGTGATAAAAATATTATAAAACTTCAATCTAATCGTGAGAAAACATCAGACAAACACAAACAGAGAGGTGTTCTACAAAATAACTGGTGCTACAGTTAGATCCTGCGGCAAAAACAGAAAGTGCATGTGGACGAGCTCTATGACCTCAGCTGAGTTACTTGTGCTCCCTGGACCCTTGTGAAACAAGAGCTCTCAGGGCTGCCATAAATCACAAAAATTAAATGCCCACTCACACCTCCTGCTGGATAAATTTTTATTTTTGTTGCTGCTGCTAAGTATTTAAGGACATTAAGATGGAAGTTAAGATAAGCCTCTAGTCACCAAATGACTTACTGGCGCTTGCTGCCCAACAGAGTAGCCACTGGCCACATGTGGTTATTTAAATTTAAATTTTAAATTCAGTTCCTGAGGCCCATGAGTCATATTTCATGCGCTTTACAGTCACAAGTGTCTAGTACTGGATGGCACAGATCAAAAAACATATCAAAAAGATGAATTTCTATAGATCTAGAACATTTTCACCACCACTGCACTAGAGACCTAAACATACTTAGGTGAGCTGTTACGTGCTAAACTGTACGTCCAGCTTTAAACTCTTAGATCTAGCTTAAGAAACTGTTAGCATCAACTAGTGAAAGTTCTGTCAAGCCATTAATAAGATGGAGGGAAAAAACTAAACTGATGAGTGGTCACTGAAAGTATTTGTAAAATGTATTTCAGACAAAAAGAAACAAAAATAAATCAAACTGCAACTAAGGTACTTATCAGTGAATGGTCTGGGCTGTTAAATAAGCATTTCCAAGTGTAAAACTATGATAGTCTCCTATTATTACAAAATGATAAGGAGAAGGAACTAAGTTAATGAGTAGCAGAGATCTCTGAAATCAACCAGTTTGTGACACCAATTTCTCATCCATAAATTATATTTTTTAGAAAGTCTTTTTTAAATATCTATTTCTCTTCAACTTTTTCTAAGTTTACTCTTTATATGTTGATTTCCACAGAAGAAGGCTTAAATCTCCAAAAGTAGTGAGATATTGTTGTATTTTAACCACTTTCTATGAAACAGAAGAATATATTTCATAGATACAAAAAATCCTGTTTTCTGATTTTTACTAATAATTGTAAGAAATTAGAAAGTCATTCCTCAATGCTTCTCACTTATAATATTATACTAGATGCTCTGAACTACATGGAGAATATTACAGACTGGATGCTTCCATGAACAGACAGAACCAGATCAAGAAGCTTAGTTTAAGTGCTCTCCCCAAACAAGAAGGAGAAGCACCTGTCCACTTTCATTTAGGTTAAGGAAGATTCTGGGCCACTGGGTAGGATGTCTTTAGGTTCAGATACCAAAATGGTGATGAGTCCAAATTTATGATGGAATGTTGAATAATAATTAAAACACCCCCCACTGTAACTGAAAAGCTTTCACATCCAAGACATATTATCCCTAAGAAGGAGCTAAATGGAGTCGTTGGAAGAAAAGAGCAAGCATTTGTCTTTAAAGTGAATGCACTTTTCTTGCCTTATTCCAGCTGGAATATAGCCAGTAATTATGTCTGGAAGTTGCAGGGCACTTTCCCCTGGGAAGCTTTAAGTACTTTAAAAACATGGGCTAATCCACCTTTACAACATCCGCAAGCAGCAGAGAGAGGCTTGGTATACTCTTTAAAACACAAAAAAGTTGGAGTTTCCTGAAATGACACCACTCGGAGTTGGGTGAGTCAAGATAGGAATTTTTATTTTCTGGCTCAGCACCCACATACACTGAACCAGAAGATTTCAACAGACCACTAGAAACTGTAAGAGTGTTTCACCATGAGTCAAAGACTCTGAAGAAAGGATGGCAAATTCCCAGGAGATCAGATCCCTTGGCAGAATTATTGATGGCCACAGGAAGTCTTGAAAGAATGGTTTTTGCTTAATCAAAAGCAAAGAGAAGCCACATTAACATCATCCAAAGATGTGTTCATACACTAAATACGCATTTGTAATATGTTTACCTTCCACAATCTGAAATAAAAGTCATCGGTAAATTGCTCATATAAAATTATAAAACGCACAAATATATTATACTTGATTTATTGTGTCAGATGTTCAGTTTGTATTTTGGCTCTAGTTCTTAGGTCAAACCTAAGTATGTGATTAATTAAGCCTTGGTATGTCTGGCAAGGAAGCCAGTATGCACCCTTGGCTCTGACCATTTCAAAGAAACCCCTTTTCAGGATTAGAGACTGAACTTCACAACCAGAATAGGTAGTTTACTCCAGAAATACTTCCTTTTCCTGTGTTTTCTTTTGATGTTATGCCCTTGCCTTAGTTCTTGTCTAATCAGGCACACCATTATAATGGGGTGAGAACTGAACACTGGCAGAGACAAAAACTGTATATTTCCTGGCTTTTAAAAACAAAAACCTCATAGAACTTCCCAAACTCCACTTATATCTTAAATCCTGTGACACCAATCCAAACATTACGTACACACAAAACCCACATACAAATGTTTATACCAGTCTTACTCATAGTTGCCAAAATTTAGAAGCAACCAAGATGTCCTTCAGTGGGTAAATGGTTAAATGAACTGTGGTACATCCATACAATGAAATATTATTTGGCGATAAATGAAATGAGCTATCAAGCAACAAAAATACATGGAGAAACCTTAAATACATCTCACTAAGTAAAAGAAGCTGATCTGAAAGGGCTGCATACTGTATGATTCCAACTATATAAGATGGTAGAAAAGGCAAAACTATGGAAATAGCAAAAAGATCAGTGGTTGACAGGGGACCAGGGGAAGGGGAGAAGGGATGAACAGGTAGAGCACAGAAAATTTTTAGGGCCGTGAAACTATTATGTACGATGCTGTTAACAGTAGATACATGTGTCTTTATACATCTGTCAAAACCCATAGAATTGAACAACACAGTGAATGCTAAGGTCAAGCATGACTTTAGCTAATAATAATGAATTAATATTGGCTCATCAATCATAACAAGTGTACCACACAAATGCAAGATACTAATAATGGGGAAAATTGGGGGTGCACGGTGTGGAGAGAGAGGTAAGACGTGATACAAACTACTTTCTGTAAGCCAAAAATTGCTTCAAAAAATAATAATAAAGCCAATTAATTTACTAAAAGAAAAACACTGACAGACTTTATGTACCTTAAATCCAGGGACACAAGTAGAGAATATTATTTAATTGACAGCTCTTATGGTAAATTCACCTTTTTAGTGAATATGTTGAGCTCTAAAAATCACACTTAAAATTAGTCAAATTTTTAATATAATTTATTTTATTATCATCAATCTACAATTACATGTGCAATATTATGGTTATTAAACTACCCCTTCATCAGGTCCCCCCCACCAACCCCATTACAGTCACTGTCCATCAGCGTAGTGAGATGCTATAGAATCACTACTTGTCTTCTCTGAGTTGTACAGCCCTCCCCGTGCCCCCCAACATTATGTCTGCTAATCGTAATGCCCCTGTTTCCCTCTTATCCCTGCATTCCAACCCATCTTCCCCAGTTCCTTTCCTTTTGGTAACTATTAGTCTGTTCTTGGGTTCTGTGAGTCTGCTGCTGTTTTGTTCCTTCAGTATTTTTTCTTTGTTCTTATACTCCACAGATGAGTGAAATCATTTGATACTTGTCTTTTTCAGCTTGGCTTATGTCACTGAGCATAATACCCTCTAGCTCCATCCATGTTGTTCCAAATGGTAGCATTTGTTTTCTTCTTATGGCTGAATAATATTCCATTGTGTATATGTACCACCTCTTCTTTATCCATTCATCTACTGATGGACACTTAGGTTGCTTCCATTTCTTGGCTACTGTAAATAGAGCTGCAATAAACATAGGGGTGCATCTGTCTTTTTCAAATTGGGCTACTGCATTCTTAGGGTAAATTCCTAGGAGTGGAATTCCTGGGTCAAATGGTATTTCTATTTTGAGTTTTTTGAGGAACCTCCATACTGCTTTCCACAATGGTTGAACTAATTTGCAGTCCCACCAGCAGTGTAGGAGGGTTCCCTTTTCTCCACATCCTCGCCAACATTTGTTGTTGTTTGTGTTTTGGATGTTGGCCATCCTCACTGGTGTGAGGTGATATCTCATTGTGGTTTTAATCTGCATTTCTCTTATGATTAGCGATGTGGAGCATCTTTTCATGTGCCTGTTGGCCATCTGAATTTCTTCTTTAGAGAAGTGTCTATTCATATTCTCTGCCCATTTCTTAATTGGATTATTTGCTTTCTGTTTGTTAAGGTGCATGAGTTCTTTATATATTTGGATGTCAACCCTTTATCAGATACGTTTTTTATAAATATATTCTCCCATACTGTAGGATGTCTTTTTGTTCTACTGATGGTGTCCTTTGCTGTACAGAAGCTTTTCAGCTTGATATAGTCCCACTTGTTCATTTTTGCTTTTGTTTCCCTTGCCCGGGGAGATATGTTCATGAAGAAGTTGCTCATGTTTATGTCCAAGAGATTTTTGCCTATGTTTTTTTTCTAAGAGTTTTATGGTTTCATGACTTACATTCAGGTCTTTGATCCACCTTGAGTTTACCTTTGTGTATGGGGCTAGACAGTAGTCCAGTTTCATTCTCTACATGTAGCTGTCCAGTTTTTCCAACACCAGCTGCTGAAGAGGCTGTCATCTCCCCACTGTATATCCAAGGCACTTTTATCAAATATTAATTGACTGTATATGTTTGGGTTAATGTTTGGATTTTCTATTCTGTTCCACTGGTCTGTGGGGCTGTTTTTGTGTCTGTACCAAATAGTCTTGATTACTGTGGCTTTGTAGTAGAGCTTGAAGTCAGGGAGTGTAATTCCCCCTGTTTTATTCCTCCTTCTCAGGATTGATTTGGCTATTCGGGGTCTTTTGTGGTTCCATATGAATTTTAGAATTATTTGTTCCAGTTCATTGAAGAAAGCTGTTGGTAGTTTGATAGGGATTGTGTTGAATCTGTAGATTGCTTTAGGTAGTATAGCCATTTTGACAATATTTATTCTTCCTAGCCAAGAGCATGGGATGCATTTCCATTTGTTAGTGTCCTCTTTAATTTCTCTTAGGAGTGTCTTGTAGTTTTCAGAGTACAGGTCTTTCACTTCCTTCGTTAGGTTTATTCCTAGGTATTTTATTCTTTTTGATGCAATTGTGAATGGAATTGTTTTTCTGATTTCTCTTTCTGTTAGTTCATCGTTAGTGTATAGGAAAGCAACAGATTTCTGTGCGTTAATTTTGTATCCTGCAACTTTGCTGAATTCAGATATTAGTTCTAGTAGTTTTGGAATGGAATCTTTAGAGTTTTTTATGTACAGTATCATGTCATCTGCAAATAGTGACAATTTGACTTCTTCTTTACCAATCTGGATGCCTTGTATGTCTTTTGTTTTGTCTGATTGCTGTGGCTAGGACCTCCAGTACTATGTTGAATAACAGTGGAGAGAGTGGGCATCCCTGTCTTGTTCCGATCTTAGATGAAAAGCTTTCAGCGTCTCGCCGTTAAGTATGATGTTAGCTGTGGGTTTGTCATATATAGCCTTTACGATGTTGAGGTACTTGCCGTCTATACCCATTTTGTTGAGAGTTTTAATCATGAATGGATGCTGAATTTTGTCAAATGCTTTTTCAGCATCTATGGAGATGATCATGTGGTTTTTGTTCTTCTTTTTGTTGATGTGGTGGATGATGTTGATGGATTTTTCAATGTTGTACCATCCTTGCATCCCTGGGATGAATCCCACTTGATCATGGTGTATGATCCTCTTGATGTATTTTTGAACTCGGTTTGCTAATATTTTGTTGAGTATTTTTGCATCTACGTTCATCAGGGATATTGGTCTGTAATTTTCTTTTTTGGTGAGGTCTTTGCACGGTTTTGGTATTAGAGTGATGCTGGCTTCATAGAATGAGTTTGGAAGTATTCCCTCCTCTTCTATTTTTTGGAAACTTTAAGGAGAATGGGTGTTATTTCTTCTCTATATGTCTGGTAGAATTCAGAGGTGAATCCATCTGGTCCGGGGGTTTTGTTCTTGGGTAGTTTTTTGATTACTGCTTCAATTTCGTTGCTGGTGATTGGTCTGTTTAGTTTTTCTGTTTCTTGCTTGGTCAGTCTTGGAAGGTTGCATTTTTCTAAAAAGTTGTCCATTTCTTCCATGTTTTCCAGCTTGGTAGCATATAGATTCTCATAATATTCTCTTATAATTCTTTGTGTTTCTGTGGTGTCTGTCGTTATTTTTCCTTCCTCATTTCTGATTCTGTTTATGTGTGTAGATTCTTCTTTTCTTAATGAGTCTGGCTGGGGGTTTATCTATTTTGTTTATTTTTTTCAAAGAACCAGCTCTTGGTTTCATTGATTTTTTCTATTGTTTTATTCTTCTCAATTTTATTTATTTCTTTTCCAATCTTTATTATGTCCCTCCTTCTGGTGACTTTGGGCCTCATGTGTTCTTCTTTTTCCAATTTCAGTAATTGTGTCTTTAGACTATTCATTTGGGAATGTTCTTCCTTCTTTAAATAGGCCTGATTGCAATATACTTTCCTCTTAGAACTGCCTTTGCTGCGTCCCACAGAAGTTGTGGCTTTGTGTTGTTGTTGTCATTAGTCTCCATATATTCTTTGATTTCTGTTTTGATTTGGTCATTTGCCCATTGATTAATTAGGAGAGTGTTGTTAAGTCTCCATGTATTTGTGAGCCTTTTTGATTTCTTTCTAAAATTTATCTCTAGTTTTATACCTTGCTGATCTGAGAAGTTGGTTAGTAGGATTTCAATATTTTTGAAATTACTGAGGTTCTTTTTGTGGCCTAGTATGCGGTCTATTCTGGAAAATGTTCCATGTGCACTTCAGAAGAATGTGTATCCTGTTGTTTTTGGGTGTAGAGAAGAGTTCTGTAGATGTCTGTTAGGTCCATCTGTTCTAGTGTGCTGTTCAGTGCCTCTGTGTCTTTACTTATTTTCTGTCTGGTTGATCTGTCCTCTGGAATGAGTGGTGTGTTGTAGTCTCCTAAGATGAATGCATTGCTGTCTATTTCCTCCTTTAATTCTGTTAGTATTTGTCTCACATATGCTGGCGCTCCTGTGTTGGGTACATATATATTTATAATGGTTATATCTTCTTGTTGGACTGACCCCTTTATCACTATGTAATGTCCTTCTTTATCTCTTTCTACTTTCTTCGTTTTGAAGTCTATTTTGTCTGAGACAAGTACTGCAACACCTGCTTTTTTCTCTTTGTTGTTTGCATGAAATATCTTTTTCCATCCCTTCACTTTTAGTCTGTGTATATCTTTGGATTGGAGGTGAGTTTCTTGTAGGCAGCATATAGATGGGTCTTGCTTTTTTATGCATTCTGTTACTCTGTGTCTTTTGATTGGTGCATTCAGTCCATTTACATTTAAGGTGATTATCGATAGATATGTACTTATTGCCATTGCTGGCTTTAGATTCGTGGTTACCAAGAGTTCAAGGGTTGCTTCTTTACTATCTAACAATCTAACTTAACTTTCTTGTTAAGTTACTGTAAACACTGTCTGATGTTTCTTTATTTCTCTCCCTTCTTATTCCTCCTCCTCCATTCTTTATATAATAGGTGTTTTATTCTTTGCCTTTAGTTAGTATTTGGATGGTCTGCTTTCTCTGCTATGATTTTATTTTCTCTGGTGACATCTTTTTAGCCTTAGGTGTGCTTCCATCTAGAGCAGTCCATTTAAGATATCCTGTAGTGGTGGTTTATGAGACGCAAATTCTCTTAACTTTCGTTTATCTGGAAATTGTTTAATCCCTCCATCATGTTTAAATGATAATCGTGCTGGATACAATATTCTTGGTTCGAGGCCCTTCCGTTTCATAACGTTAAATATATCATGCCATTCTCTTCTGGCCTGTAAGGTTTCTGTTGAGAAGTCTGATGATAGTCTGATGGGTTTTCCTTTGTAGGTGATCTTTTTTCTCTCTCTAGCTGCCTTTAATACCCTGTCTTTATCTTTGATCTTTGGCATCTTAATTATTATGTGTCTTGGTGTTGTCTTCCTTGGGTCCCTTGTGTTGGGAGATCTATGAGCTTCGGTGGACTGCGAGACTACTTCCTTCCCCAGCGAGGGAAAGTTTCAGCAATTATTTCTTCAAAGACACTTTCTATCCCTTTTTCTCTCTCTTCTTCCTCTGGTACTCCTATAATGCGAATATTGTTCCGTTTGGATTGGTCACACAGTTCTCTTAATATTCTT